>OX465298.1:95394644-95677152 GCA_949987735.1 Leucophora obtusa
TACCAAATTTCATCAAAATATCTTAATATTTGCTACCTGCAGCGTATAAACAATATAATTTTGGTGGGACCCTTATATGGGCACTAGGTCTAAACATGGACCGATGTTCACCAAAATCAATAGGCTGCGTTATTGGGCCAACATAGGTCTGTGTGCCAAATTTCATTAAAATATCTTAATATTTGCGACCTGCTGCGTATAAACAGTATAATTTTGGTAGGACCCTTATATGGGCACTAGGTCTAAACATGGACCGATGTTCACCAAAATCAATAGGCTGCGTTATTGGGCCAATGTAGGTCTGTGTACCAAATTTCATTAAAATATCTTAATATTTGCGACCTGCAGCGTATAAACAGTATAATTTTGATAGGACCCTTATATGGGCACTAGGTCTAAACATGAACCGATGTTCACCAAAATCAATAGGCTGCATTATTGGGCCAATATAGGTCTGTGTACCAAATTTCATCAAAATATCTTAATATTTACGACCTGCAGCATATAAACAGTATAATTTTGGTAGGACCCTTATATGGGCACTAGGTCTAAACATGGACCGATGTTCACCAAAATCAATAGGCTGTGTTATTGGGCCAATATAGGTCTGTGGACCAAATTTCGTCAAAATATCTTAATATTTACGACCTGCAGCGTATAAACAGTATAATTTTGGTAGGACCCTTATATGGGCACTAGGTCTAAACATGGACCGATGTTCACCAAAATCAATAGGCTGCATTATTGGGCCAATAAAGGTCTGTGTACCAAATTTCATCAAAATATCTTAATATTTACGACCTGCAGCATATAAACAGTATAATTTTGGTAGGACCCTTATATGGGCACTAGGTCTAAACATGGACCGATGTTCAAAAAAATCAAACTTGTTCGTCCTTGGGCCAACATAGGTCTGCGTACCAAATTTCATCAAAATATCTTATTAGGTGCGACCTGTAGAGTGCGCACAAGATTGCATGGACAGACAGACGGACGGACGGACGGACAGACGGACATCGTTAAATCGAAATAAAAAAAAAATTCTGAACCGATCGGTATACTATAAGGTGGGTCTACGACCAATATTTTTTGGTGTTACAAACATCAGCACAAACTTATAATACCCTGACCACATAGTGGTGTAGGGTATAATAACAAAAATGTTGTAGATATAACAGTTTATTTTTGCTATTTTTAGTCTACAAATATTTAGCAAAATTTTCTGGAGATTTTACAGTACAATTTGCTATTTTCAATTAACTAAAAGTTAGCCTAAATATAACTAAAATTCTGTACATTTAACAGTTTTAATTTTGCTGTTCTCATTTTACTAGTATTTAGTAAAAACGAGTAAAAAGGTTAAAGTCGGGCATGCCGACTATACAATACCCTACACCACTCTGGTGTATTGTTTGGATCCGAAATTCGAATGGGTTAAAATGGGGCTTGTGTCAAAATTTTCTATAATGTGAGTCAGCGCACCAAATTTCATTAAAATATCTTAATATTTGCGACCTGCAGTTTGTAACCAAGCCAATTTTGGGGGGACCCTTATATGGGCACTAGTTCTAAACATGGACCGATGTTCACCAAAATCAATAGGCTTCGTCCTTGGGCCAACATAGGTCTATGTACCAAATTTCATCAAAATATCTTAATATTTGCGACCTGCAGCGTATAAACAATATAATTTTGGGGGGACCCTTATATGGGCACTAGTTCTAAACATGGACCGATGTTCGCCAAAATCAATAGGCTTCGTCCTTGGGCCAACATAGGTCTATGTACCAAATTTCATCAAAATATCTTAATATTTGCGACCTGCAGCGTATAAACAATATAATTTTGGGGGGACCCTTATATGGGCACTAGGTCTAAACATAGACCGATGTTCACCAAAATCAATAGGCTGCGTTATTGGGCCAATATAGGTCTGTGTACCAAATTTCATCAAAATATCTTAATATTTGCGACCTGCAGCGTATAAACATTATAATTTTGGTAGGACCCTTATATGGGCACTAGGTCTAAACATGGACCGATGTTCACCAAAATCAATAGGCTACGTTATTGGGCCAATGAAGGTCTGTGTACCAAATTTCATCAAAATATCTTAATATTTACGACCTGCAGCGTATAAACAGTATAATTTTGGTAGGACCCTTATATGGGCACTAGGTCTAAACATGGACCGATGTTCACCAAAATCAATAGGCTGCGTTATTGGGCCAATCTAGGTCTGTGTACAAATTTCATCAAAATATCTTAATATTTACGACCTGCAGCGTATAAAGAGTATAATTTTGGTAGGACCCTTATATGGGCACTAGGTCTAAACATGGACCGATGTTCACCAAAATCAATAGGCTGCGTTATTGGGCTAACATAGGTCTGTGTACCAAATTTCGTCAAAATATCTTAATATTTACGACCTGCAGCGTATAAACAATATAATTTTGGTAGGACCCTTATATGGGCACTAGGTCTAAACATGGACCGATGTTCACCAAAATCAATAGGCTGCGTTATTGGGCTAACATAGGTCTGTGTACCAAATTTCATGAAAATATCTTTATATTTACGACCTGCAGCGTATAAACAGTATAATTTTGGTAGGACCCTTATATGGGCACTAGGTCTAAACATGGACCGATGTTCACCAAAATCAATAGGCTGCGTTATTGGGCTAACATAGGTCTGTGTACCAAATTTCGTCAAAATATCTTAATATTTACGACCTGCAGCGTTTAAATAATATAATTTTGGTAGGACCCTTATATGGGCACTAGTTCTAAACATGGACCGATGTTCAAAAAAATTAAACTTGTTCGTCCTTGGGCCAACATAGGTCTGCGTACCAAATTTCATCAAAATATCTTAATAGTTGCGACCTGTAGAGGGCGCACAAGATTGCATGGACAGACAGACAGACGGACGGACGGACGGACATCGTTAAATCGAAATAAAAAAAAATTCTGAACCGATCGGTATACTATAAGGTGGGTCTACGACCAATATTTTTTGGTGTTACAAACATCAGCACAAACTTATAATACCCTGACCACATAGTGGTGTAGGGTATAAAAAAATCTTATAATCATTTTTAACTAATTTTTAGTAACTTTTTCTACTATTTTAACAGATTTATTTCTATGAATGTACTAATAGTTTTCATCATATTTACTATAATTTAAACATAAAATTGATAAATTAACCTTTGGGTTTTCTGAAAAATTACCGGTTTCCTGCTTGCATAATGATAATTTGTCATAATTCGATATTTTACAATTTTGTGTGCACCCTAAGTTAAGGATTAAAATTTTTTCTTTTTATAATTTTTTTAAATTAAAATTATTAACTATCCATGAAAAAGCGTACTTTAGGAGAAACAAGAAATTTATTCTGAAAGTGGGTATAAATGAAATACATATATAAATTCGGATTTGTCCTAATAAGCTTCTTGCAGTATATTTAATAAGATTCTGCGGCTTTAGAAGATCTTGCAAAATGATCGTCACGATCAGCCTAAATGTTTCTAATGCGAATTGAAAGTATACTGTTGTTGAAACAAAACCCCAAAGAGTTTTGCAAATCGAGCTCGGATTTTAATTCGATGGCCTCTTGAAACATGTGTCTATTTTAATCACGTTCACGTCACAAGGACGAACTATCAAAATGACTATAATTGTGCATTGCAGTTCACAGTTAATTTCAATCAATTTTATTTTTGAACTAGTGTACACTCGTTCATTCAAGAAATTTTTTCAATTGTCCATACACTAATATAAAAGTCCTTAAAAATTTTTGCTGAAAAATCAGCTAAACTCAGCAGAATCTGTCTGCTAAACATTAGAAAGATAAAAACAGCAAGAAAAATCTGTTAAATTTACAAAATTTCACCTATATTTTAGTTAATCGAAAACGGCAATTTACCCTGCTAAAATCAGAAAAAATTATCCTGTATATTAGTCGACTAAACCATCACAAACAATTTAAATTTTTTTGTTTTTATTTACACTGCAGAAATCAGTCTTCTATTTTCTAGCAAATATTTCTGTTTATTGTGACAGGACAGGCCGTTATTTGTATTCAACTGAATTAAATTTAAAGATAAATTAACTTTTGAATATATAACAATTTCTTTACTGCTTTTTTCTACTAATATTCAGCAACATTTTTTTTTTGCCGATATTAGCAAGGTAATTTTGCAATTCAGTTAAACAAAATATAACCCAAATATTAATAAAATTTCGTGTATTTCATTTCATTTCTTTATTTTTATAAAGTCTATGGATAACAATGATCCTTACAGACTACTCGCTAAAAATAAAATTAAAAAATTTTAAAAAATTATTTAAATAAAGTTAAAACTATGTTTTGAATAACTAAAATCTAAAGCAGTATTATTTTCTAATTTATTAAAATTAATCTGAGATCTAATTAAGGGTTCATTTAACGAATAATTCGTTTTATGCATACTAAAGGGCTGCGTGAGTGCAATTGGTTTGTTGTAGTCATTAAATCACATGGTGCTAGTATGTGTGCATTACGATTTAAACCACCCTGTTACGACTAGAAGACAAATCAAAACGTAAGCGATCTTAAGCATTAACCATGGCAACGAAAAAAACAATAAGTGATTGTTGTGACACACGGTTGTTCGCTACCATAACAAAGCAATTAGTACTTTGAACTTGTGTTTAAGTATAGCAATGAATGCTATGGATGCGATGGTGTGTTGTGTTATAATATGTAGGTTTTATAAAACGAAAAAGTATAAATGTACACTCAGATAAAAAAGTTAGCAGTTAGTTAGTTGTTCTTTATTTTCAATTCAATGTTTGTTTTACAATTTTTATATTATTATATAAAAAAGTTAGTAAAAAAATAAATTAATAATGTTATTAATGCATAATAAATTATAAAAACAAAAAAAATAATTTATATTAATTCTTATTAAATACAAGAAAGTTAAAAATATCTGCGTTGTAATTGTTTTTAATATAAACAATTATAATGCAGAGATTTTTAAGTTTTATACACCCGGTGAAAAATGCTCATATACACTCGAACATGTTCATATATGGTTTATGTGGACACATATGAACAAATATGGATTTTTTATGAACATATATGGATTTTATATGAACATATATTATTTGGTAAGTATGGAATTATATTAAATGCAATGAAAAAAAAGGAACATGTAGCGACTAATTTGAATGTCATACATAAATTTATACCTATAGTACAACCTTATAATAAAGAACAGCAAAGTTCGCATGTATTCGCATATATTAAATAAATGTATATGTTCATATATGTCCATATATTAACATATACTTAGGTGTTACCTCATTTTTCGGATCCATACATATATGGTTGAACCATAAATGTTCATATATGGACATTTTTTACCGGGCATACATATATTTTAATTTCATTGGTTGTTGCAAAATATTATCTGTGTACTTATTTTGTCAAACAAAGCGACATAGACCTATTTTGTTGACAGCAGACGTGCAACTAAAGGTTTTTTTTTGTTTTTACCCTTTCTGTTTTTTGTTTCGTTGACATTCGGGTTGTGTACGTGTAAAAACCCGATTGATCTTCGTCGTTCAACAAGTGTTTGGGCGTCACTGCTTGTGATCTTTAGTTGATCGTCAAAGTTGAAAGTGTCAAGGTCAAAAATAATAATTGAGGTTATAAAATTCAAATATTTATAAAATGTAAGTTAAATTAATTTTTTTAGTTATTATATTTATCAGGGTCATTAACAATAAACAAATTAACCTAAAGTTTTGGCTAACTTTAGGTTATTGTATTTGTTAATTACGCATTTGCCGATTTTTCTAAATTTTGCTATTTTCAAAATTTTGGCGGTTTTTTATGATTTTTTCAAATTTTGGCAATTTTTAAATTTAAACGATTTTTTCAATTTTGGCAATTTTTAACTTGGTTGGGAAACACTAACCGTAAAATACCGTTAACGATTCGAAACCCTTTCAACGAACTATTTTTAACCCTAAAATACCACTAACGAAGTAACTTAAAATACCGTTAACCTTAAAATAACCTAACGAAATAAATTAAAATACCGTTAACCCTAAAATAACTTAACGATATAACTTAAAATACCGATACCCTTAAAATAACCTAACGAAATTCTATAAAATAAAATTTACCAAATTCATTCCAAAAAAAAACATTTAAAAAGAATCGGTGGTATAATTAAACAATATTGAAAAATAAAATTAAAAATAAATAATATAATAAAACCAATACGTAGTAGAGTTTGCTAAAAACCCTACTCATGTTCCTTAATGTATTCGTCGCTTTAGAGATTTTTTTTTTTGGTATCATTAGAGTATTTCACATATTAAATAGTTGAAATATTCATTACGATCAACTAAAGAATTTTTTGGGGGTAGGCACATTTGTCTATTTTAATTTTTTCATTATACCATTGGCCGATCATAATCGGCTTTTCATACCTACACAACACGAATGAAAACAAAACTCTCAACTAAAAGCATAACAAATAAAAAATACTCCATTCATTAGCATGATAGCTTTCAACAGAGTAGGTACATATTTCGGTTACATACATCAGTGTTGCCAGTCTTTTCATACCTTATCCCCAATTTTTAATTTGCCATCCCAAAAAATTTCCAACTTTTATTTTATATAAAAATTTGTTTTCGTTAATTTTTTCGAAAAATTAGTGGAAAATACCATATTCGTTTATTTTTTGCGGTAAGTTGTACACTCAGACTTAATAAATTTGTGCTTACAACAAATTATAAAAAAGAACAAATAAATTTAAATAACAGCAAAGAAAATTTGAACCAAAATTTTTCATTTTAAATATTTAATAATAAACAGACATTTAATAAATAACCGACATTTTGTTGTGTATGGTACTGCATTAAAAAGTTTTAGCATTTCAGCAGATGGATTAACTTTTGACAATTGAGTAACTTGTAAAGTATATGTTTAATTTAAGAAGAACTTCTTATAACTCTTACTAAATTTAAATAACTTTAAAAATTTTAGAACCAAAACGAATTTGAATTTTCACCAAGAGGAATTATAGTTTCTAGGAACATTACCTTGCCAGACTCAAATTTTTGTAGCTAAAAATCATTCACTATTATCATCATTCTTAGAAAAAAATATAAATATTTAGAATTATCAGGATTAAATTCATAAAAATATGAAAAAGCAATAATATATTTTATCCCCAAATGATCCCCTAAATTTCGTATCATCCCCAATAAATCCCCAGTTCTACAAACGGAAGTTTTTATCCCCATTGATGATACAATTCCCAATTTGGAGATAAATCCCCCAAACTGGCAACACTGTTATACATAAGTTTTCAGTAACACTAAAACGATGGTGTTGATATTGTGTTGGTTGCTTAAGTTCACAATAATATGATGTGGTAATGTACTGTTGCCATCCGTGATAAACGATTCATGATGGGATTCGTCTCACTATCCATATGCTTTTTTGCCATCGTGTTTTTTTTTGTTGTTTGTACTGAGTCAATCGTTATAAAAAGTAAAACCACACAAATTGTTATGGCTTGTAGGCTATCATGTGTCTTGAAATCTCATTTAAGATGAATCGTTCAGCCCTTTAATGCATACCTATGAAAAAATAGCCATGATTTCTTAAAGATCTAGAGCAGGGCTGGCAAAACTATAACACGCGTGTCAGTAGTGGCACGCGAGTGGATTTAAGGTGGCACGCGACGTTTTGTTGGATATTTTCAAAAATATTTAACTATTAGAAAACCAGCAGAAAATTTAGTTAAATGTTAAATTGCGCTACAAAAATGTGTGATTTAACTCCATAATGGTGAAATTTTTCATAGAGCTTGTAAATCGTGTTTTAAAATGATTAAAACTCTGTATTGCCACCATTTTTTGTTTAAAGAAATATGGTTAATACAGAACTCGCAAATTCGGTTATCAGAAAATTCTGGGAAAGATTCTAAAATTCTAGATTGAAGGAAGATTAAAAGTTTCGATGAGAAAGTGCCTCATAATCGGAGAAATAGAAAGTACCAGAAAATTGCACAAAAATGGAAAACACCAACTTGCAATAAAATCGGATATAAAAAACTAATTTTTTTTTAAAGGGAAATAGGTTCTACGAAATAATCCTCAATGAAATAAAGGCTGAAAATAAGTTTCATAATGAAATAACCCCTTTTGTTGGAATTTGAAATTGGGTTTTGATCATGTTTCGCAGAGCCATTTCATCTGAAATAGAAATTTCTCTGTTCATATCCATAAAATTCGCTTTTAATTCATTATTATGATGATAAAAATCTCGCGATTTATTTTAACAAAATCAAATTTTTGTCCGAAGCAAATTTTTCAACTCGTTTCTTACGTACTTAAATAATTGCTGGCGCACAAAAATTTAACTTTAACTTTTAAGAAAATGAAATAACCACCCAAAATGGGATAACCCCCAAAAAAAAAATTAAAAGGCTATAATGTCCAAACTGTTCTAATTTTATTTCATTGGGGATTTTTTCGTAATGAAATAATCTCAATATTTAAAGATTAAATAAACCCCCAAAAATTAAATAACCGCCAAACATCTTTACGTCATTTCTTGGATGTTATTTAATTTTTACCTTTGGTGGTTATCCGCAGCGCTGATAAATATGTACATCTTCGATGATATTTTTAAGAGAAATTTTCCAAATTTTAAAAACTTTTAAAAAAGAACTTTTAAAAGACAAGTAAAATTAAGGTGGCACGCGAGAAATTTATACAAAAAAATTGTCCGTTTCTGGCACGCAGCGAAAAAAGTCTTGCCACCCCTGATCTCTGAACTCTCTCAAAACGGTTAATATGACAAGCATTAAAAGGGCTCTAAATAATAGACGCATACTCCAACTTCGACCTAACAAAGGAACAATATAATAATTTTCGAGTGTAAGGATCCTTAAAATCCTGACAATTTCTCCTCACAAAAGACAATAGAACATACAATTTAGGGATAATATAATCTAAGTGATTAACAAAAGACAACTTTTGATCAAAAACTACACCTAAGTCTAAAACCTCATATACCGACATAGAATTTTGGTATAAATTGAGTAATTACTTAAAAGGGACTGTTAAAACTTTCCTGTGAAAGCATAAATGAAAACATTTGTCAACATTAAATTGAAGTTGATTACGATCGGACCACGAAACTAATTTATCAAGACTGGTTTGGAGTTCCAATGCATCCACAGAATTGCGAACACGAATAAAAATTTTTAAATCGTCTTCGTAAAGTAAAAATTTAGAGTTATCAAAACAAAAAGCGATATCAGTAGTGGCTGATCGACCACGTACAAAACCATGTTGTTATTGAATAATTATAGGCTCAACGAAAAAAGATATTTTCGAAATTACTGAATGTTCAAACAACATTGAAACCGTCGATAACTTAGATATCGGTCTATAATTTATAATATTACATCTATTACCAGATTTCAATACAGGAGTTATTATTGAAATCTTCCATCCGTCCAAAAAAATTCCCAAACTCAATGACTTATTAAAAATAAGTTTAAGAGGAAAGAAAATTGATGAACTGAACTTATAAAATAAGAACATGACCCATCTGAATCACAACCAAAAATATTCTTCAGATTAGAAATGCCAGAAACTACATCGGAATCCGATAACCGTAAACTAGCAAACTGACCAGCGGTAACTACATTATCCAAACCAGTAGTGTCGAAAGCATTATGTTTCTCAGCAAAATTTGATTTAAAGTAATCAGCGAAAAGATTAGACGATTCCATGGAACCATTAGAAATCCTTTCATCAATAAACACAGATGAAGGGAGTGTTGATTTTCCATTTTTATATCGTATAAATGACCAAAAAGATTTGGGATTTACATTAATCGAATTCTCAAATCCTAAGATATATTGTTTATACAGAAATCTATCCAAAAAATTAAATTCCCTTAAATAATGATTATATAACCTCAAATTTCAGGAACATTACTCAATTTGTGCTTGTTAAAAAATTTATTCCTTAAATTTTTTAATTTCTTCAATCCTGGTGTATACCAGGGCAGCTTATGAACTTTTGGCCTCAATTTTGGCACATATACAATACAAATTTCGAACACATTTATAAGAAATAATTCATAGCAATCCACGAGAGATTTACCACTAAATAGGTCAAACCAATCAATAGTACTAAATTATTATTTATCAAAGCATAATTACATAATTTAAAATTATAAGATAACTTATTATTAAACTTAACATTATCACAAGCATAAAACTCTATCATAATACTCAAAGGAATATGATGCATATCAGAATTGCACAGAGAAGATGGACTATTAGTAAGAATAGAACTCATTTCATCGGATATGAAAACTAAATCCAATATCCTATTTAAACTATTCGGTATGTTATTGATCTGTCTCAAATTTAGGCTTAATTATGAATCAATTAAATTAATTTCATTCAAATCATTAACATTGCCAGGTAAAAGTTCAATTTCATTGCCTGGAATATAAGACCATGTTAAATTAGATAAGTTAAAATCACCAATAACAAATAACTCGGTTTCATTGGAAACTAATTTATACAAATGCATAATATTTTCAACGTGCAAATTGTAAAGTTCAATATTACTGTAAGGAGGTATATATGACGCAATTATTTTAATATTATTGTGAACACCAGATACTTTTACGCCTAACTGATCTAAAAGAGGATAATTATTATTAAGCATTAACAAATTAGATTTTATAGAACGTTTTACAGCAATCAGAACTACTCCTCCTATAGAACGCCCCGTTGCTTCAGGATCCCTATATTTTCTATAAACTTGAAAAAGATTTAAATTAAAAAATTCACCGTCATAAAATTTAGAATTTAACCATGTTTCGACTATAACATAAATATCATAATCCATTTGAGAAGTAAAAGCAATCGTTTGGGAAGATTTACATGGGGTTTCTAGAAGACGTTCGTTGTCACACGAATGAGTGACTACATGTATTTTGTTTTTGTGTTGTATGTATTTTGTTATTGTATTTTCGTTCGTGTGGAGCAAAACGTCATCTAGAAACACCACGTTAGTTCTCATTCCCGAAACATTCTGATAGTATATACGTAAACAATTAGATTTCTTTGAGATATCAACTCATTCACCGATTGATCTGGGGTGGTTTCTGAACATTTTTGAAATGACGCACTCTTATATTAGAAGGCCAAATAGCAGGATTAAAAATTTCGTTATAAAATTCTGAAGAAATACCTCATTTAAAATAAACTTTTCTAATATCATCCAAATTAACATCTTTTTTAATTAGTCTGAAACCAGCTATATTCTCAAAATTAACTTTAATTCGCTTAGCAACATAAGTTCTAATTTGGTCTTCTGTTACAGAAGGTTTAAAAGATGATAAATGCACCCATTTTCTTTGTACAATAATATCCAATTCACTGTTAATACTTTGACCAACAATCATATTCATTTTTTTTATTTTTCTTAAAGTTTCCACTAGTATTACGTCTAGCTCCACTGTGCAAATCATTATTATCAGGGCAAGGACTTTCATGCACTAAAAAATCGAAAATATGCGCTTAAAATATGCACTATAAAATGGAAAACATGCACTTCAATATGCATTTATAACGCAATATCAGTGTTGCCACCAGTAAAGCAAAAAAATACACAGCCGTATGTCAAAAATTATCCAAAACCGTATGAAATTACACAACAAATTAATATTATTTTTATTAGTTTAAAATAATCGTTATTTTTATAAAAAAAAATAATAATACATGCACATATGTGGCCCTTTGGACTCTCCTGCGCACACTGGGCCAGAAACAAAATACAATAATTTGGAAATAATGCACTTCTTACCGCCTGGCTACGTTGCTGTGAAATTTCACACTGTCAAAGAGCTTAAGTTTTGAGGCCTGAAACCATAGACCGAACGGGAGCTGTGCCATCCAGCTACAAAGAAAGGCATCACTAAAATGTGAACATTTTTAAAGCTTGCAATTTTTCAATTTATTAACAGATTTTAAAAACGTAACAAAAAAACTATCATTAGTAGAAATTTCGCAAATGCTCTTTGAATTTCATTACCAATATGTTCTTAATTTGGAGAAAATCTGATAATATTTAGACACAGTTTACCTACAAAGGTCTTATAAATCAATTATAGAGTGCCACTTATAGTAAAAATAGCCTTTGCATATTAACTAAGACTGAATTAATGAATTATTTAAAAGATATTTTGATCTGCCCCACTGTAAGAAAATTATTGTCTGATCAAATCCCTCAAATTTCTCGCTCATGAGAAAGTCACAATCATAACAAAACCAAATTTCTTTTGCATTCAGTTTGACAAATATTTTCTCAAAATATTAACATAATATTGAGTTTATATACAAATAATATAAAAAACAACTTTTTTGACTTCCCCCAACTAAATTGGGTTTCGCGTAGAACAAATTTATAAAAATATTTAACCAGAAACTTAAAATTTGTGCAAGATGTGCTACAAATAAACTCATTTTATCAACTGTGGGACTTGAAAGTATGGAATTAAGTAAACTTTTTAGTAAACAGCGAAATTACACAAAAACTACACAAAAATGTCATTATTCAAAAATTATCCAAGGAATGTGCAAACAGTCCCGTTTTTGAATAATTATTCAAAAAGTGGCAACACTGCGCAATATGCACTAAAAACCAAAAAATATGCAATTAAAAATAAATGTTTTTTTTTCAATTATATTTATTAAAAACTAACATAAACGTAAAAATTCAGGTATCGGTTACAATAAGCTTGTTCGTTTACTTACTACAAGTTACTATATTTACTACAGCTGGAAAAATTCAATACAAAAAGTAAACAAAACTTTGCAATTCTAGTAAAAGTAGTAAGAAATTCGAGTAAACGAACACACTGAATATGTCTTCAAATACACATAGTTAAATATATTTTTGTGTGTGGCATTTTATATGAAAAAAACTTTATTATAAAATAGAACTTAAATATGTGTACTATAAAATCGTACTCACTTTCGTAACTCAGAGAAAAAAGTGGCAGAAATTAATGCTCGGGGACAAGTTTCCTTAAAATAATTTTTATAAAATTTTTCAACTTTCTGTTTGTAAGCAATAACACCCGAAAACGTTCATTTAAAACTACATCTATAAAAAATGTGTTAGGGGATGACAACATATTGTATACTACACAAATTAGCTGATTTTGGCAATATGTCCGACAGAAAATGAGCAAAACAAAATGCGAAAAAGGAGAAAAAACAATAGGATTAAGAGAGGAAACATTCTAATTGAAAAATAAATTGCTCAAGTATTAGTTAATTCTGGCTCTTCTGATTACAAAACATACATTGTATAAGCTGTGATTGAAAAAACTTCAATTAGCCACACACAGCGCTATGCCGACCGTGGTGTAATTTGTTAAGAGGTGATGCTACGGGTCATAGCCTGTGCATAGGGCTGCCGGTTCAATCCCCGGTCATGGCAATACACAAAAAGTTTTTCATATAGAGACAAATTAATAATTAAAGAAAAAAATTACTTTGATCAGTTGACACATAAACTAACCACTGACGAGTCTTTGGGTGAGACGAAACTTCGGCAGTCTGGTGATTCCCTTGTGTCTGTTAAAAATTTTTCAATAAAAATGTTTTCTTCTTCTTCCTATAAATCAACTCTAAAAAATTCTTTAGTAATTAATTCTAATATTTAGCGTGTTTTTTAATCACCTGGATTTAGAATTTTTCATACAAAAAATGGATTTATTAAATCCAAACAAAAGCTGGATTTAATAAATCCACAATAAAAGCACAAATATATGAAACAGCCTATTAATTTAATGTCAGAAAAAAGTACGAATAAAAATTAAAAGAGAAACAAAAAAATTGAAAAACTAACAAATAAAAGGTTTTTCTTAAATTTTTTTTATGAAATATGTTTAGAAAAAAAAAACTACACCTCACCAAATACATATTTTTCATCTTGGACATGGAGAAATAGCTCAAATAGAAATGGCAATTTTTATACCCTACACCACTATGTGGTCAGGGTATTATAAGTTTGTGCTGATGTTTGTAACACCAAAAAATATTGGTCGTAGACCCACCTTATAGTATACCGATCGGTTCAGAATTTTTTTTTATTTCGATTTAACGATGTCCGTCTGTCCGTCCGTCCGTCCGTCTGTCTGTCTGTCCATGCAATCTTGTGCGCACTCTACAGGTCGCAACTATTAAGATATTTTGATGAAATTTGGTACACAGACCTATGTTGGCCCAAGGACGAACAAGTTTGATTTTGGTGAACATCGGCCCATGTTTAGACCTAGTGCCCATATAAGGGTCCTACCAAAATTATATTGTTTATACGCTGCAGGTCGTAAATATTAAGATATTTTGATGAAATTTGGTACACAGAACTATATTGGCCCAATAACGCAGCATATTGATGTTGGTGAACATCGGTCCATGTTTAGACCTAGTGCCCATATAAGGGTCCTACCAAAATTATACTGTTTATACGCTGCAGATCGCAAATATTAAGATATTTTGATGAAATTTGGAACACAGACCTATATTGGCCCAGTAACGCAGCCTATTGATTTTGGTGAACATCGGTCCATGTTTAGACCTAGTGCCCATATAAGGGTCCTACCAAAATTATACTGTTTATCGCTGCAGGTCGCAAAGATTAAGATATTTTGATGAAATTTGGTACACAGACCTATGTTGGCCCAATAACGCAGCCTATTGATTTTGATGAACATCGGTCCATGTTTAGACCTAGTGCCCATATAAGGGTCCCCCCAAAATTATATTGTTTATACGCTACAGGTCGCAAATATTAAGATATTTTGATGAAATTTGGTACACCGACCTATGTCAGCCCAAGGACGAAGCCTATTGATTTTGGTGAATATCGGTCCATGTTTAGACCTAGTGCCCATATAAGGGTCCCCCCAAAATTGGCTTGGTTACAAACTGTAGGTCGCAAATATTAAGATATTTTAATGAAATTTGGTGCGCTGACTCACATTATAGAAAATTTTGACACAAGCCCCATTTTAACCCATTCGAATTTCGGATCCAAACAATACACCATACTGGTGTAGGGTATTGTATAGTCGGCATGCCCGACTTTAACCTTTTTACTCGTTCACTCTACAGTAAGTAATTTCATTAAATCCAATTAGTGAATATTAAATATTGCAATGGAATTTTTCAATTGTGTAAAAATATAAATTGAAGTGATAAAACTGAAAAGGCAGACTGTTTCTCGCTGTTTTATGTAAAATATAATTATAAATTAAAAGTTAAAGTAGAATCCTCCAACATCGAATTCGGTATTAAAAATTAGGGTGAAAGAAGTGTCGGACAGAATTTTTTTTTAAAATAGGAAAAATCTAACACCATCTTTTGAGCACTTTTAGAAATACTTTTTGGATTTATTAAATCCAAGTGATTAGAAAAAACGGCTATTAATTACGATTGTCCTATGCGACGGTTACAAACACCTAACTAAACAAAACGCAAAAGTTTAAGAAAAAAACAAAAGATAAAGCAGTAGATTTTATATTGTGGTACAAAATAGCAATCGACATCTCCAAATTAGGCATTTTAAAAAAATCTGTAAAATTAATTTAAAAAAAATACGTTTTTGCATTTTTATCAAATTTGTGGGTCATTTTGGATTCCAGGCTAAAGTGGGTTAATGATATCCGATGAAGTCAAAATTCCATGTATGAATCATTTTGACTATATTAAATGAATAAATGGAATAAAAAATAATTTTCTTCGAAATTTCGAATTTTGGGAATTTTTAATAGTAATACACTTTTTTCCAAAAGGGGCCATTTTCGTCCAACTTTCGGCACGGGTTAACGTTTTCCAAAAAAAAACAATCGATTTCTTCCATTTGGGACCATTTCCAATAAAACTGGGGGTGTAATGACAAATCTATTTTTAAGGGAAAAATCTATATATATACATATGTCCTTTATTTATTTAAATTACGTAGTAAAAAAGAGATTACACATAATAATTAATTAAAAAGTTCACGAAGAACATAGGGCGTCAACGAATTCTCTCCATTTATTTCTGTCTCTGGCAAGTGATTTAATTTGGTTCCAGGTTTTACGAGCTGTTTCATATTCCCTTTTGGTACAGCGTATCCATGTATTACGTGGCCTTCCTTGCCCTTGGGGATTCCACTCAAGAGCCGCCCTAGCGATTTCAGTTTGTGGTCGTCTGAGGATATGACCGATCCATGTCCATTTCCTTTTACGACTATCTAATTCGATTGGACAACAGTTTGCCTTTGCCGAAGAGCTTCGTTTGAGATCCAATTCGGCCAGTATATTTGAAGGATTTTCCTCAAACATCGATTAATAAGCATTATTGCTGTTCTTAATCTTACTTTTATTTAGCAAAAAGGATTTACTAATTTCAAAAGTTTTCTGTGCAGGACCCCTTTTAACTAATTTTGATTACCTTTTTTTGTGTGCTATTTTTACAGGATTTTCTCTATCAGTATAACCGAAAAGAACAGTTGAAATTTAACTTTTTCGTGAACGCGGGAGAGTTCCTAACTTTAAAAATTAGCAACATTTTTGGGATTTCGCGCCACACAGATATTTCAAGAGCCCAAAAAAAAACCGAGCTAACTTTACAAAATCCTCTGGACTCTTACTTTCATCTCGCGTTGGAACCATCGGGCTTGAAATTATTGTTGCGCTGTGAAATTAGTCTAAGATCATATTGGAATGGCACACTCCATTGGAAATCAAAATAATAATGATGTAATTTAGTTTTAATATTTAAGCTTTCCGATAATCGATAAAATTGTAATAAAACCTTTTAAAACTAATATCGAACAAGGAAACCGGAAAAATAAATTAAAAAGTTGTCCAAAAAGTGTAAAGTGCTTATGTATAATAATTCGAAAACCTTATAACACATTTATAAAATAAATTTTGTATGAAAAATTTGTTTTATATGTCACTTAGGCTCGATTACTGCATGTGCAGTTAAAATTTAGCCGAAAGTAAAATTCAAATTTTATGTGAGAAACAACAACAAATGTGTCAGTTAAAGTCCTAGTTAGCAGCTAACTGAACATTATGTAATCGGACCTTATAAATTTAAAAAGCGATTATGCATAGGACCCTTAAAATTTTAATTTCCTGTAAAATCATGTAACAAAAATTTGAGACACAGTATTTAAATTGTTTAACCCATTTTTTACCAACATATCTTTAAAAACACGTCTACTTTTAAGAGTCCATAATTTTTGGTAGGAAGGCGATATAACAACGCAGTAAAAAGCATGTGAGTTTGAGGTCATAAAAAATGCAATTTAAAAATTTATTAAAATTTTAATTCCAGAGCTGATAATTATTATCTTACAAAAACAATTTTTGAATTATCCTTAAAGCACTTTTCCAAAAATATTTAAAAATATAAAGAATATAAGAGTAATAGAAGGAATTTGCTGATTTCGATAAGATTGTGAAAAATACATATAAGGGAAAAAATTCTTCGTTCAGTACATACTTTATGAAATAAATTGGCTGATCGCAGCAAGGGGTTTCCCTATTTGTAAAATGAAACCGTTTTCAAATATAAAATTTGGGATATTTTTTCTCAACTAGGAAAGAAGCATACAATTTTAAGCAACCAGAGTAAAACATTATTAAAAATATTGCGAAGGAAATTATTAAAATTTTTTTTAATTTTTTCACACACGCTGAAAAAAATCGCCCTGCAGGAAACATACATATTTGCTGGTGATATATATATGTTTGGAAGAAATGTTTGCAGCCAAACATATATATATTTATCATTATTATATTTGCACTCCACAAACATAATAATGATAAAATAAAAATGCAAATATATTTTTGTTTAAGTGGGAAAATATGACTACCATTCAAACATTACAGTGTTTGCCTGGAGACATACGTATTATAACGATTAACGCTTTAAGTGTGTACAAAGCTTAAGTTTTCAATCCAAATTTATTATACCACCACTTCCGGGCGCGACCAAAATATAAAAAGTACAAAAAATGTTTACTGCGAAAGCGACCTAACCTTCTCCGCACGGAATCCATTCTTTGCAAAAAATGGGTAAAACAACGTACTCCATATCAGAAACGGATTGCAGAAAATTTTAAATATTGACAAAAAACTAAAATTTTCGAAAATTAAAATCACCTAGAAATCAGATTACACTTGATATGCATTGATAATGCTTACGTTTTTCTTAATTTTGCGTTAAGGTACAATTGCTAAAGTATTAATTTTCCTTATTAAACTTTTATTAAAAAATATTATGCATTCTCACTAAACAGCAGTTTGTTAAGTTCTCGTTTTATTACGGCAACAGTCTTATTAAATGTGTCTCTAATTTCTAATAAATTGTTAGTGATTCATAAAGTTAGTAAACGATTGACTCGCTAATCATAGATGACTAGTGTTGTTTTGAAGATTTTTATCAATAAAAATACTTTATAATAAATCAAAACATAATAAAAACCATTTTTATATATATCTTGATTTAATACTACGAATACTGAAAGTATTCGAATGACGAATATGTTTTGATTACGTTAACATCGTTTAATTTATTTTTTTGTTTTATTTGTACACCAATTTGAGAAAATTTAATTAAAAAAGGTTTAAATGGTGCAATTGTTCCAGGTTTTTTTAATTTGTTGGCTACAAAATGTTAGATTCTACATATTTTCGGTGGATAACCCTTGAAAAAGTCTTTAAATAAATGAAAACTCAATATTTTTGGTTTCAAAAGAGATTTTCATTTTCCAAAATTTATGAAACGCTTATTTTAGTCTTGACCCTACTTTAACAGATTATTAAATTGTTCGTTATTGAACGAAATATGCATACCGTTTTTGCCAAATTAGCTTAAAAACGTTTAATTAAAGTGTTTAGAAACTTTTTGCATTCGGCTGGAAGTATATAATTTAGTTTAGAACTTAGAAAATGCGTTCAAAATTAAATTTTCTTTTATGGTTATTAGCCAGTTTTAATTATAATATTTAATATATTGAAATTTTCTTTCTTTTTTTATCAGTATCAGGGAATTAATAAATTTTTCTGCTGAATTATCACATAAAAGGTCTGTTCCTTTATGTTACCGCGGGAACCATTCTTAACAAAAATTACGAGTTTTTTGTATCGGTTATAAATTTGTTTCCGTGTACGTAGTTTTATAAGTTTTCCTAGTATACGAAAATTAAACAACAAATTTTGAAAAAGCTAAGAAACATAAATAAACAAAAACATAATTTTCATATTAACTTAAGACGGCGTTCACACCTAGTTCTTAAATCATTTTCATGAACGAGATAACTAAATCTCCTTATTTACTTACTCTATTACCATATAACAGGTATGGACACAAAAATGGCTTGAAGGGCCAAATTTAGGACTTCACAAATTTAATACATTACTCGACAAAAATAAATTTTTTGTACAGCCTTCTGCTAAAACTTTTTTTGAGTATTTTGGATTCCTAAGCCCGGATCTAAAGTCAAAAAAAGTCCATTGATAAATGTTTTTAAAATATTTTGGCGTCCTTAATATGAATCTGAAGTCAAAAAGCTTTGTCGAATTAATCTTCGAAAATATAGTTTTTGTTATTTAAAAAAATTTGGTTTCAGGTTTTTAACAATTTGTCAAATTGTAGGGATTCATTCCCTACATGCACAAATAATAATTTCAATTGTATGTACTTTGAATTCAATGTTTTTAATTATTGAAGTTTTCCTTTGCACATATTTTAAAATGATTATCATTCAACTTTTATAAATCAAATAAACAACAATATGGATTGTAGTATGAATATTAGTCGTTTATACCGACGCAATTACTTTATGATGTGGATCTAATTACACCAACAGTCAACTCTTCTAATGTTGAACGAAATACGACTATTACTTAAATTGTATGTGTTGTCCACCTGTGCTCGACCGTACTGTAGACGGTATGAAATATGATCACCATATTGCACAAACAGTCAACTCTACTAGAGTCGTATAACAGACTACTGTTGCTGTATATTTGCGTATATTGTCCACCTGCGTTCGGCAGTACTGTTCATGCTCTACTTCCGTGGGAATTATTATTTTAATTATTTTATCTAAGCAAACAAAATTTGTATATAAAAACCCCACGAAAATTTCAATAAAATTTAATTAAAAAACCAAACTCGTTCGAGAAATTTTAATTGATCCGTGTGATCATTCTTTATTTTGGCTACTACATGGCGACCCTGCCGCTTAACTAACTACATGGCGATCCTGCCGCTTAACCCTTTGACACGGGAATTTTAATGGCTGGGAATTTTCCGACCAAACTTTATGGAAATGTAGATCTAAGCCCAAGAAATATTGTTTATTACTTTTATGGCTCTGCAGCACCACCTAGTGGAGATATTTGGAATTAAAGTTCAAACATTAACATGCTGCCGACCCCGAGCGGGTTAAATTTTTTTTTTAAATTTTAATTTTATAATTTTTCTATTACTAATCTCTACACAAAAGCCTTTGAGTTTTCGAATGTTATGCATCACATAATTTTTGGGACTAAACTTTTTATTTTTTTTAACTTTTAAATTTTAACACATTCTCAGCAGCGTTGATGATCACAAGACAAAACGCACTCTACTGATCTCATATTGTTTTGAAGTTTACCAGCCTGCATATATTTTTAATAACAACAAAATAACGAACCGATAACAGTAATGAATAGCGCTTTGGTTAAAATTCAAATCAGTGACGAGTTGATGAAGTCGACGTACATTATAATGTACGCCACTCGCCAAAGGGTTAACTAACTACATGGCGATCCTGCCGCTTAACTACATGGGGATCCTGCCGCCTAAATTACTACATGGCGATCCTGCCGCCTAATTAATTATTTAATTAACTAACTACCTGCCATAATTCTGGAGTTGCTCCATTAATGAGCACCCAGAAAACTGGATTATTATCGATTTGGAAAAGAAGAGGTTGCTGAAACTAGCACCCTTAGACGAGTGCTTCATTGCACCGTCAAAATCAAAGCAAAATTTTATCCTGCATGACCTGACGAATCAGCCACAATGATTCCGTGAGCTGCGTGGAGGAAGATACTGTCTGTCAAACGACAGGTAAATCGGAGGCTAACAATCCACCGGCGAGAAGAATGAGAAGCCAACAACCAATACCAATCATGGAATAGATGGCACCGGGTAGCAATCAAAGGAGAGCCACGCAACATTTCAAGGACCACAACGAACCAGAATATATAAGCCCGAGTAAAAAAGTTTATATATAATTATATATAGTTATATATTATTAAATATGAACATATATTGCCCCATATAAAATTATATATAATTATATCTGACATTGATTATTTGCAAATTGGTTTATATGGTGCCATATAAAATTATATATAATTATATATGGTCCAATATATAATTATATATCCTTATATATATTTATGTATGGTACATTTTTTTATTTGATTTTCAATAACTGTATTGAAAAAAATTGAAACTTAAGTATTGAAAAATGACAGGATGCCAAAATCATAAAAAAAATTCTTTAAAGAGTTAAGGACAATTCACACGTACACTATCCCTATCATAGATTACATAGATCTCTTACTCTTTGACATTCGCTGTCAGTGCACGTATCTCATGAGAATGGGTTAGACATACGAGGTATACATATACAAAAAAATGTCAATGTATGTGTAAAAATTTGTTTGTTGACAAAAGAAGAAGAAGAGTGAGATATCTATGTAATCTATGATCCCTATCTACTATTACCCAGTATTGCGGATATGAATTGTCAAATTTTTGTGAATTCTCTTTTGAAAATGACATTTCTTATCCTCAATACAGGTAAATAATAGATATGGATGGACAGAGATGGATAGCGCGAGAATCAAGATTTCTGGTCATCGGTTCCACAAATCAATAATTTTATTGTGTGAGCGAAATTATAAATTTTTACCAAGTTTCATCAAGATCGTACTAAAACTAGAGATGGGCGAAAATCATTAC
The DNA here is from genome assembly GCA_949987735.1 of Leucophora obtusa. Lineage (NCBI taxonomy): Eukaryota > Metazoa > Arthropoda > Insecta > Diptera > Anthomyiidae > Leucophora > Leucophora obtusa. The sequence continues at coordinate 95,416,792 of OX465298.1, forward strand.
CATTACATTTTCATTGCCATTACTTTATGTAATGGTAATGAAATTTGATTTTCATTTATTCGGAATCACACTGTCAGTTTTAAAGCTGGGTTATGTAACTTTAGGATAAAACAATAAAAATGCCAGTGCTCTTATGGCTTATGGGAATGAATTTAAAGGCACGAATAATTAAGACTCAAAGTTTACTTTACGGCGTTTTATAAATGTCTATACATCAGGTTTTTGTGTCATGAAGTCTCAAAAATGACCATGAACACTATTTTTGTAAACTTTGTCCTCATTTTTAAAATGAAAATTGACATGATGAAACATTTTGGAGACCATCTATGCATTTAGTCATACATTTTTTTGTTATTGTTGTAAAATTTTTGGCACCTTTAATAAAAATGGAAAAATATTTGTGAACTACAGAAAATTGTTTAAAAACATAAATTATTTAATTGGAAAAAATACAAAATGTAGGTAAAATATATAGGGGTCAATTTATATAAAATTATATAAATTTATATCTAATTATATATAATTATATAAAACTATATATACCAATTTTTCGGATATAATTATATCAATTTATATATAATTATATATAACCATATATAATTATATATAACCATATATAATTATATCCACCAATTTCCGCATATAATTATATATAATTTTATATGGGGCCATATATAATTATATATGACCCCATATATAATTTTATATGGTCCCATATCAATTTTTTTAATCGGGAGTATAAAAAAGTAAGACAATAAAATAGCTTTGACAGAGTGCGTACTAGATGTGCACCTGTAGGGAACGGAGGCGACTTCGCACATGTTCAAGTAAAATAAATTTTTTTTTTTTTAAGAAAAATTTAAAAGAAAAATATGGAATACAAAAATTTGAAATAAGAAATAAGTTCCTAAATATAAATAGACCGGGTACAAGATTTTTTTTAATATTTAGAGTAGATGTCCGGGAATCGCCGTAATTCAAATTTTTTAAATTGAAAAGAAGAAAAAAACAAAAAAAATATATGATAATTTTAAATAAAATATCTTTTTAATTTGGTACTATAATACTTTTTGTAATTTTTTTTTTTTATCTGGTCCTTTATAATGGAAAAACCAAAGCATAGGCAACACAGTTTGAGTTTCAATTGAATGGTTAACTAACCTACGGGAAATTTTAACAAGCTGTCACCGAACTGGCCCCTTTATATGAAATAGACTGGTCACTTTTACATGGCGTTGTCATAGGAGGGGAAATTGACCCCAAATCATTTGCTCTACTTATATACTTCTTCAATCTTTTATTATGCATTGCGTAAATATTTAAAATAATCTTGAAATATCTTGATTTGAACCAAATGAGGATTGTTGTTCTCTACTATTACCTCGTTAACTACATTAGCATTAATCCTGGACTCTGGTTGTCCCATTGTCATTTAAAAATTTTGCCTTCATGAAATTAAATTCTAATTCTATTTTAGAGCGGTTTTCAACTTCTTCTATGGTAGGAGTTTCTTCTGTACCCAAAAATTTTCAGAAACTACCCTACGGGAAATTTTAAAAAACTGTCACCGAACTGGCCCCTGTATATGAAATAGACTGGTCACTTTTACATGGCGTTGTCATAGGAGGTGGAAATTGACCCCTTGTGACATGTCAAAAGACAAATCCTAGGACAGGTTACTGAATTCTCATAAAAAACAAAGTTCAGGGAAATAAGATTTATCCTGAAAATAAAACAAACGGACGATGAGACTTATCCTGCCGGAATCACTTCTGGACCCAATTTTTGTTGCTCATACTTAACATTAAAACGAAAAAACGGTAAAATATTCTTGTATACAATCTGACAGTTACCCGTACATTATCGACGATGAAAATATTAAAGAGTTAATTCTTAACACCCAAAATCAGACTAGGTATGGAATTACTTAGCACGTATAACAACAATACATATAAGCCTATTGATTAAAGAAAATTGGAATATTTATGTTTCCAATATAATCTATAGTATATTCTTATTTCAAATGAACTCTTCTTAGGCCTAGTATCTTATGTACACTCTAAAAAATGTTTGTAAATTTACTACATAAAATGGGTAAAATTTTGTTTAATTTTACGAAAATTCGGTAAATATAAACAAAAAATGCGTAAACTCTTTTCATACACACTTCCATACACAATAATACACACACAAAGTATTTTTAGACATTATGTGTTTATAAATAAACACATTGTGCCTAAAATTACTATTGTTTTGTTAAATAAAATTTTTACGCACAAAGTTGGTAAATATACTAACCTATAATAGTAATAAATACTCTGACATTTCAAATTGGAAAAAATTTAAAAAAAATTATAAATAAAAAGAAAAAGCGAAAACGGATTATTTTTTGTGAATTACAACATTTCCACAAACACATTAGAGTCTGGAAATAGCAACATAAGCATGAAATTGTTTTTGGTAATTATTGTTAACGCATGTGGTAGTCTAAGCCTCATTTCAAAATTGAAAACGCCGTCAGCAATAACGGGAGAAAACGCCGTAAGAGAGATAGGGCCTAGGCAAAACAACTGGGTGCAATGACTCCTGCTCAACAAAGTCAGTATTCATTGAGTACTGCCTAACTTGCAAAGAAAGCATTTTGTTGAGCAGGAGTCATTGCACTCAGTTGTTCCTGAGTAGGCCATATCTCTCTTAAGGCATTTTCTCCCGTTATTGTTGACGGTTACTGCCTCCCTTTCAAAGAAGGCATTTTGTTGAGCAGGAGTCATTGCACCCATTCAATAGTTATAACAAATTTTTTATGAATTTTATACAAATACCTTAAGATCCCAAAACGACTAATTTGGACATAAACGATTATGAGAGAATGACTCGGATATTATTATTAATAAAATACGTACCAAAAATTAATTTGTTATTTTATTTAAAAAAATTTTTGGGTGGTGCTTAAAGTAAGCACAACTGTTGTAAATGTACGCATTTTATTGGATTTTCACGCACTTTCTGTGGATTTTTGCGCATTTTTTGTAGATTTTTACGCATTTTATGCGTACATTTACACGTGAAACGTGCTTTTTTACACACAAATTTAGTAAATTAACACAGTAATTTCAAAATTTCATTTAATTTTTACGCACTTTCAATGTAAAATTACAAATTATTTGTGCACCAACTTAAACACAATGTGCGTATTATTTTTTTCAATTACGCACATAGAGTAAATTTACCCAATTTATAGTAGGAGTTCAGTTTCCTACTATAAGTTGGGTAAATTTCAACAGAATTTAATTAGAGTGTATGCTAAAATTGAAAATATTATTTAAAAAATTATGAAAAATAATCTGTTGAATAAGTATTGATACACATCCGTTGTTTTAAAAAATGACGGAACAACAATAAATTTCTACACTTTGTAAAAATTCGTTTGAAGCAAAACTGTTTTTTTAATTAAAAAAAATCCAAAATTTGTATTTAATTGCATTAAAAATATGAGGATTTAATTATAAAACATACTTAAAGTCAACTGATTGCACTTGAAATAATACGTCAGTAAAAAAATCTGGGAACGGGTTTCAAATTGATTTGACTAATTTTTAACAAATTTTTAGTTGAAACACTGATTTAAACAAAGATTTTATATATCCTCATTTAATACAAAACTAAAAATCCTCAGTACTTAAACTTATTTTGAGTCTTAATTTACAAAATTATTTATAAATAATTTTTAAGAACCCATTCGTTAAATTTTACACAATTGATTGTTAAAATATAATATTTTCATGTTTCAAAAATGTATAAGAAGTTTTAAAGATATTTCTTTCCCTCTCGATTTTTTAAAATGGCCCATATCTCGAAAACTAAGAGAGATAGAGCAAAATTTACGAAAATTTCGACTACTGCTAACCATAAAAACGTTATCTCCATCCAAAAATGGTCCTTGGTGGGGCCTTCGACCCTCTGAAATTTTTAATACAAATTGTCCATTTAATAAAATGGCCCATATCTCGAAAACTAAGCGAGATAGAGCAAAACGGCCAAAATAAAAACATAATAGTCGGTGGTAGAAATCATATAAATTCTTTGTTATTGAGAGTTCTAAAATCCTTCAAAACTTCAGTGTCCGCATTTGACTAAGAGACGATTCCCTAATTTTAGGTAATTTTTAACTCCATAATTTTCATAAAAAGAGCCGCTGCTCAAAAATTTGTCTGGTTTGAAGGTTTCACAGCATTTAATAAATTTTTAAAGAAAATCGGGATATTTAACTTAAAAATTGTTCAGCCATTCTTTAGCTTTATTTTAGCCATTTTTTAGCCATTTTTCCCCAGAAATTTAGCCATTTTTGGTAACCAAGTTCTGGCAACACTTGAATTATGAGACATGTACGTTAGTAAATACGCTTTTAAAATAAAAATAGAAATTTCTGAAATAGATTTCGAAAAATTTGAAATGCAATTAGAATTTTATTAAATACATTTGGAAAATTTTGGAATACAAATTCATTTGGAAATTTCTGAAATACATTTAGAGAATTTGAAATACAAATGGAATTATTTGAAATGCATTTTGACAATTTTGAAATACAGATTAAAATGTTTAAATACAAATGAATAATTTTGAAATGTATTTGGAAAATTTTCAAATACAAATAGAATTTTCTTAAATACAAATAAAATATTTTAAAATATATTTGTAATACATACTACATATTTTAAAATATATTTGTATAATTTTGAAATACATTTTGAAAATTTTAAAATGCATTTTGGACAATTTTGAAACGTTTTTATACAATTTTAAACAATGTTTGGACAATTTTGAAAAATTTTTCAACAATTTTATAACAGTTTTGGACAAATTTGAATGAGTTTTGGACAAATTTAAAACATTTTTGGATAATTTGAAACATTTTAGACAATTTTAAAACCATTTTAGGCAATTTTAAAATATATTTGGACAATTTTAAAACATTTTTGGACAATTTAAAAACATTTTTGGAGAATTTTAAAACATTTTTAAACAATTATGAAATATATTTGGAATTTTCTGAAATAAAACTGAAAAAAGTGTAGAATACAAGGGAACACGTAACCGTTTCACTGAAATTAAATTTTTATTCGCATTTGTGACATTAATAATAACGAAATAACCTAAAGTTAACACAAAATTAAAGCTAAAAAAATCAAATTTAAATGGAATTTGACATTTGCAACTGTACTGAGAGAAATGTCTACATTCTATTTATGAATCTTTACATTGATTCAATGAAGTTTCGCTGAAGTTCATACATTTTGTTAAGAAAACTTCATTAGTTTAGTGGAAATTTTCATTAAAACTGGAATAATAAAGATCCCTGTGCGTATGTTAGCTCAAACTTTGGATAATTTTGTTTATTGTCAATGGCCCTTAAAAACGGAAAAAAGACTGAGAAATTTAACAATTGTTTATGATATTCTTTAGTCTACTAACTCTACTATTCAGAAAATTTTTTTGCAAATTTTTGTAGAGTAAATTGGTATTTTAAATTAATTAATATTTTACTCAAATGGAACTAAATCTTTTTTTTTATTAACAGAGGAGGAGGAAGAACTTTGGATAATTATTTTTTTAAATGCAATATTATAATTATTGTAGTATTGATTGAATTTGCATTTAAAGAAATTTTGTATCCAAAGTTTTACAGATTAAAAAAAAATTTTGTAAAGAAATAGAAAATCTACCTTTAGGTTATGCTGTTTTTAACTTACTAATTTTTATAAAAAAAATCTCCTAGTTTCAGCAGTTTTTTTCTGCCATTTTTAACTAATTTTTGATAGCTCCAGCTATATTTTTAAATAAATTTTTCTATTAGTATAAGAAATGTTTCAATTTAGATAATCTCAGATTCCGAAACTTTCAACCTTAAGGTACATTTACACGCGAGAGAAAACTGCTAGAGATGGAGCAAAAAACACTACAAAACAGCTAAACTCATTCAAAAAGAGCTAATTAGAGGTGATTTTTGTTTTATCTCAGCATTTCTGTCTCGTGTAGATGTGCTTTTTAATTTGAATTTTTTTTAAATAAATCGTGTTCATATGTCATGTTGATATTTAACAAAAACAGGAAGCTGTTAGTGTCTTTGTTGATAAAAAGTTAAGGAAATACATTAATTTTGCTTGATTAATCGCCAATTTTCTCGAATAACCGACCCGAATAACCGGTTAATCAATTTTTGTGATTTTTCTAATAATGCAATAACCGGTTAACCGCCTATGTCGAATAGTTGGAAACAGTACTTTTAACCTGAACTATGGGAATTATCTTCAGGATATTAATGAGTTTTTGAATAAAACCAATGAAATTTCACTGGAACTTGTCCATTGAAACTTTTCATTAAATTAATGGAATTTTTCATAAAATGTTGTGAAAAATAGTAATAATAAATTTATAAATAGTCAGTATAATTTTTTTATTATATATACACAGAAAAAAATAATTCATACATGGAATGAATTTTTCCATAAACTGTATGAATCGAACATTAATTTTTTTTCCCAAAACTTTTTCATTCGGAGTAGGGATGTGTTCATACATATTATGAAAAAGTACATGATGATTTATTTTTTAATTTATGGCTTATATTTGATACTAAAGAACTATAAATCAATTTCTTGCGGAAATGTTCGCTATTTTAAGAAAAAGAAGATCATTTAATTCTATAAAGCGCGGAATTTTAATATACATATTTTTTATTCGTTATTTATTGCATTATAAAAACCTAAAGTTCTTAACATGAATTATTTACAGAAATATTGTGCAGGCAGACTCAATGAACAGGTTGATTAGCGAATATATATTTTAACAACTCCATGGCCATTATAGCGAGAGTTTTCGTAATCCAAAACGTAATTTTTTGTTTTCCCTGAACGGATTAAATTTCCATGTATCTAAAATAGTTAAAAATATTATTGGGTAATAAATACGGATTTATAATGTAAATTAACAGAATTGCACCAACATTTTAGTATTCCACGGCAAATAAAATGTAATGATTTCCAAAATTTATTATTTCAAAACAAAATTGAATTATTTTCTGACATGTTTTTCTATTTGAAACTAACTTGTTTTTATAAATATTTTTTAAATTAAATATTAAAGGAAAATTCATAAATTGTATAAATTTATTCATACATATTATGAACTGAAATTAATGAAAGCAATTCATACTATTTATGAACAAATTTGGTTCTGTGTAGGAACAAATTCATACATTGTATGAAAATGTTTTGGGAAAAATTATGTTAGATTCATACTTATTATAAAAAAATTTATTCCATGTATGAATTATTTTTTTCTGTGTGTGTATACTCAATAAAAAAGTTTCATATATTTTTCAGCATAAATTTTTCAGCGAATTTTTCCGCAGTGCTTTATCACATATCCGAATGTCATTAACAGGGCAAGGACTTTCATGCAAATTCATGTTTGTAGTCAGTGGCCCAAAAATGATTTTGACCAAATACTTTTCCGAATCAAAGAATTTGCAAAAAATGGCATCGATTTGTTGTTGCATATTTTGTTATAAATGCATATTTTTGCATATTTTGCTTTTAAGTGCATATTTTATTGCATATTTTATGATTTTTATTGCATATTTTTGCATATTTTGCACATTATTGCATATTTTTTTAATATGATATATGAAATTCGATTTAAGAATTCATACTTTAAAACTAAAAAAAAATTCTAAAGAATTAATTATTTGGAAGCTCTGTTGGTAATACAACACTACACTAGAAAGAGAAACACATAGTATACAATATGTTGTCATCCACTAACACATTTTTATAGATGTAATTTCAAATTAACGTTTTCAAGTGTTATTGCTCACAAACAGAAAGTTGAAAAATTTTATAAAAATTATTTTAAGGAAGCTTGTCCCCGAGCATGACTTTCTGCCACTTTTTTCTCTGAGTTACGAAAGTGAGTACGATTTTATAGTTCACATATTTGAGTTCTATTTTATAATAAAGTTTTCTTCAGGTAAAATGCCACACACCCTTAATATTTACAATCGACTGTATTTCTTTTTATTTTCACTGAATTTTCTAAAAATATATTTAACTATGTGTATTTGAAAACATATTCAGTGTGTTCTTTTACTCGAATTTCTTTCTACAATTGCAAAGTTTTGTTTACTTTTTGTATTGAATTTTTCCAGCTGTAGTAAATATAGTAACTTGTAGTAAGTAAACGAACAAGTTTATTGTAACCGATACCTTAATTTTTACGTTTATGTTAGTTTTTAATAAATATAATTAAAAAAACATTTATTTTTAATTGCATATTTTTTGGTTTTTAGTGCATATTTCGTTATAAATGCGTATTTAAGTGCATATTTCCTATTTTATAGTGCATATTTTAAGCGCATATTTTCGATTTTTTAGTGCATGAAAGTCCTTGCCCTGGTCATTAAGATCGGAAGCAACCCATTAAGATTGTTTCCTCTCTAGTTTAAATTTAAGGGTTTTTTTTCCAAAATTTTCGTATTAAAAACCTTTAAAATTTTAGGACATTCTTCTTTTAAAATTGTTTTCTTAATTAAATGTTGTAATAATCAAGGCTAGTTTCATAGTCAGAAAAAATATTAATTTTTATACCCTACACCACTATGTGGTCAGGGTATTATAAGTTTGTGCTGATGTTTGTAACACCAAAAAATATTGGTCCTAGACCCACCTTATAGTATACCGATCGGCTCAGAATTTTTTGGTACACCGACTTTTGTCGGCCCAAGGACGACGCCTATTGATTTTGGTTAAAATCGGTCCATGTTTAGACCTAGTGCCCATATAAGGGTCTTACCAAAATTATATTGTTTATACGCTGCAGGTCGCAAATATTAAGATATTTTGATGAAATTTGATACACGTACCTATGTTGGCCCAAGGACGAAGCCTATTGATTTTGGTGAACATCGGTCCATGTTTAGACCTAGTGCCCACATAATGGTTCCCCAAAATTATATTTTTTATACGCTGCAGGTCGCAAATATTAAGATATTTTGATGAAATTTGGTACACCGACTTATGTCGGCCCCAGTACGAAGCCTATTGATTTGGGTTAAAATCGGTCCATGTTTAGACCTAGTGCCCATATAAGGGTCCCCCCAAAATTATATTGTTTATACGCTGCAGGTCGCAAATATTAAGATATTTTGATGAAATTTGGTACACACACCTATGTTGGCCCAAGGACGAAGCCTGTTGATTTTGGTGGACATCGGTCCATATTTAGACCTAGTGCCCATATAAGGGTCCCCCCAAAATTGGCTTGGTTACAAACTGCAAGTCGCAAATATTAAGATATTTTAATGAAATTTGGTGCGCTGACTCACATTATAGAAAATGTGACTGAAAATGAGCGCATATGTGAAAATGCGCTTGTGTCAAAAAGTTTTGACACAAGCCCCCTGTTAACCCATTCGAATTTCGGATCCAAACATTAGTTGGCTTTTACTTTTCTGACTATAAAACTACCCATTAAGCACTTCTATACTAAACCTATTAGATTAGGAAAAATTGTTGTGTTTGAAAAACACTTTGACACTGAAACATTTTTTATATTCTAGATTTGATATAATAGTTGTAGGATTTGGAGTAATTTTTCTTAAACAATAGTCACAGACATTGGGAAAAAATTATACAATTTAAGGCATCATATGATATTCTTTTTTTATATCAGAATCTCCATTCTTCCTATGAAAGTAATATTTAATTTTTAAATGCTTTTTACAAAACAGAACGTTAAATTCTTGTAATTATTTCAGTATAAAAGTTTGTTAATATTTTCTCTTAAAAAGTCTGCTTCAGATTCTGTGCTGCGATTTCTGAACTTACATATAGTATATGGCAAAATTTGATAGTTAACGAAAAAATTTGTTGGATATAGAAAAATATATCGTTCAGTTATTAAATTAGAAAATTCTTTTAAGTTTATGTTAAAAATTTTTTGGTTAACCCGTACATTTTCCAAACAACTTAAAATCAACTTAACTTTGTACACTGATAGAATTTTGTGCATAGTATTAATGAATTTGTTCATTAATCCAATGATTTTTTTCATTGAAAAGTCCCCAAAGAACGCGTGCATTAGATCAATGAAACGTATTCATTAAATGAAAACTAATTGAAAAAACTATATATTTTTTTGTGTTACTTTTTTTATTTATTTTTATTTTATTAATTTTTATTTGTACATTAGGGCGGGTCAAATTGTATGGAACGATTTTTTTTGATGAAGCGTATGGCAAAAACGTAATCTATAGGTGATTCTGAGAAATTTTGCATTGATCGTTCATCGTGCAATGCGTACGCAGTTTGCCAAAATACTTAAATAAAAGTGTTTCAATTCATCGATTAATATTTGCTCTTTATAATAGAAAATTCACAATACCTGAATATACGGAAGACGTTGAAGAAGTAGCTAAAACAATACCAACACTTACAACTGGTACCGATGAATTGCACATGGATTAAGATGAAAATGAAGCAACAACAGAAGTTCCAGAAGCAACTGTTCAAATGAGACGAGGTCGTTATACTCAAAGATATGATGCCTTAAATTTTGCTATGATTCGGTGTTTCAGATAGAGTCGCTTCATTTTTAGCAACAGCTTTATTCGAAGATATAAATTTTAGAGATGTTCATGGTAATCTTGTTATTATGGATAAATCAAAAGTGGCTAGAGAAAAAGTTAAATCTAGAGATGCAGTGCTTCGTACACGACATACAAATTCTTCCATAACTGCATTCTCTTTCGATGGTAGAAAAGATGACTCATTAACTACAGAGAAAATTAATGACAAATTTCATACCACTATGGTAAAAGAACCGCATTTAGTTGTTCTGAAAGAGCCCTATAATAAGTTACTTGGATATGTAATTTGGGTAGTCAAGAAGATGCAAAAACCAAACATAGAAAACTGAATGAATTTTTCAACAATAAAACATTAACAGTTGATCAATTAATTGGCATATGCAGTGATGGTGAAACAGCAAATACTGGAACAGAAAATGGTGTTTTACGATTATTTGAAAAACAATTAAATAGACCAATTCACTGGTTTATATGTCTGCTTCATTTCAATGAACTGCCATTTCGTCATTTATATGAAGCATTGGACAAAACAGTCACCACCAAAGCTATTCAAAAATGTGAGAAATTGCAGGTATGTAACACTTTATTTTATTTAATATCATCATTTATTATCATTATTTATTGTCATTATTTTAGTTTTTCGATTGGAATAAAGTTAAAATAAAATAATTGCATTTTAATTGATCTAAACATTTCAATTTTCAAGTAGTAGCTGATTTTGATCCAATACCACTGGAGAATATGCCTGCAATGATGGATCATGAACATGAGCTCGAACTATCAACAGATGTTAAATATTTATATCAAATAGCTAAAGCAATTTCTAATGGTATTGTGCCAGTTGATTTAGCTAACATTAAACCAGGACCAATTGCACATTCTCGTTGGTTAACCAAAGCAAGTTAGATTACTACGATTATATGTAACAACTAATACACCATCGACCAATTTAAAAACTATGGCAGTTTATATTATTACAGTTTATGTGCCAATGTACTTCAATGTGAAGTTTTATAACTCTGTTGTGCACGGCAGTGCACTTTTATTAAAATTTATACGTTGGACACGATACTTACAACCAAACTTACTAATATTGCAGATGGTGTAATTCAAAACAACTCATATTACGCACATCCAGAAAATATCTTATTAAAAATGTTATTTGATGATCGAAAAGCAATACGGGATAGAGCTATCAAAAAGATTTTACGCTATCGAGAAAAATTGTACGATCCAACTAAACTCAAGAGTTTACAAAAAATATATGTATATTAAATTTCGATGCTACCGATTATGTCAATATGGTTGATATGAATAACGACGATATGGGTGATATCAAAAAATGTGATAAAAACCGTGTAACCACCGAATTTCTAATGCATGGATTACATTTGAGTTACATATTTCGATATATATCAGCGCGTTGTCACCTGTTTTACAAAATTTATAACAATCTGACCAATTTTTGGTTAATACATAAAATTTGTTACCAATTTTATAGGCCAAATGTAAACTCCGTAACAAGTAACTCATAAGGTTTTTTAACTTTAATAGCTTATATTTTAATAACCAATAAAGCTAAACACTAACTGTAAGAATTTTTATGAAGGGGAAAAGTGCCGTTTTTAATAAAAATTAATACATTTTACAAACTTTTTCGTATATCTTAGCTATCACGACTTCAACTCTGTAACGATTTTTCGTCATAACCCAGTGTAGAAACGGTAATGACATATCATTATTTTTTGGACTACCAGTAATGACACCCACTTACCTTCTGCATTATTTTAAAACATATAATAATGAATTACTGATAATGACTTACTTTTATCATTATTTCAAATAGAAAATAATTTTCTAGATTTTTTTTTAAATTTTTTGAAATCTATTTTTAGACTCAATATTTTTTAAACACTGGTAAGGATATATGTAACCACATATTTTTTGATTTTTTGTATGTTGGAGAGTAAGCTTACTTGTGTGCAGCAGGTCAATTATGTTTTTATCTATTAAATATTACATGTCGATATAGCTCAGATGGTAGAGCTGTTGACTGGCAATCTGTAGACCCAGGTTCGATTCCCGCACCAGCAAATTTTATTTTAAAAAAAATACAATAAAAAATATTTTTTTTATATAATTTTTTTTTGTAAAAACCTATTTTTAGACTCATTATTTTTGTCAATACTGGTAAGCACACAGGTAACGATATATTTTTTGATTTTTCGTATGCTGGTGTGTAACGACAACTCATTATTTTTCGCGACATCGCCATATAAAGGTAATAAGAAATGAAATAACAAAAGTAACTAGTTACCATTACCAAGTATGTAGTTAAATAACAACATATCTGGTAATGATTTTCTACACTGGGAATTTTTGATAAAAATGCATATACCAGAATTTTGGAGTTATCTATTATTTATATTGCGAAAAATATAATGTTATTTATACTCAAATGATCGTTGGACTGTAAGTAATCATCCAGTATAACAAACTTGAAGCTTTTCTGCAGCATGTAACATTCTCGAGATGAAAAAGGATGTCTTTAATAAGATTTGAAAAAATGTTGTAAACTCCGTTCCTAATTTTTACACCAAACTATTTAACGAGAAAGAAAAACAATGTCATATTTGGATTAACCTTGTAGGCATCATGCGATTTTGTTTCGGAAAAAAAATTCTGACAAAGCGTTTCTGAAAGAAAACGAAAAAAGTAACCAAATGTAAACTCCGTAACTGTAAACTCCGTAACCACAATTGTTTGCATCAGATTTCACTCAAATAAATGTAGATAAATGTTTAAAATATTTTAAAATAACCATAAACATAGGTGATTCAACTAATATTTATGCGTCAAAAGACGATTCAACTAATAATTTTGCGTCAAATCAAAAAAATTTATCAGTTTTTTTACCCTAAGCTGCTGGAGCGAAAAACGATTGATTTTGCATTTCATTGGTTTTGAATCGATATTTCGAGTCATTACTGACATTAGTTTGACAAATTAAATTTGTTTCACACAATTTAAGAATTTTTTGATCGCGAAATGTTATGTTTTTAATATATTATTTTGTAACTGCGCAACCGCTGTTGGGATTTAAAAAAATTTTATTTTTTTGAAAAGCATTTAAAAGGACCAAAAATACAAAATTAAAAAAAAAAAAAAATTTCGCGGAATGAATTGTATTTTTATTCGCGAAACCGCCAATTTGATAAACACAAATTATATATCATTGGAAAGCAAATTGAAAACCCAAATACGAAAAACTAATAAATTGAAGAAAATTCGTACGCAATTTTTTGCGAAATGTAAACTCCGTTACAACAAAAAAAATTAAAATTGTGCAAAAAAAGTTATTGCGACAACTTGTAGATGAGATTTTTTGCAATTAGGTTTATACCCAGCAAAATATTGGTAATGACACCTCATTACTATCTGCATTACCAAAAATGATATATCATTACCTTTTGCATTATTTTATAATACAAAATAAAGAATTCCTAATAACGGCCTATTGTATTCATTGTTTCTAAATATAAAATAATGACTTACTGGTAATAGTTTAAATAAGTACTTTTTACACAGTTAAATTTTATACATTTTTATTTATTAAATTTTTATGACGAGTCCTAAAATTAGGACTTTTCTGAATGTATTTCCTTAAGCTCCCAGCAAAATCTTTCATTACCAAATAAGTGGTTATATAATAGAAATCCATAGCTCCGCACAACTTATTTTTTGGCGTCTAAACTCATTATTTTTGTTTGGCATGGTCGTTTTTATAAGTAGTCACGCTTACACGCTCGCTTACGAAAAAATGAGAAATAAGTAGTTATGAGATTTTGAATAATAAGTGGTTACACACATGCTTACAAAAAGTTGAATTATAAGTGGTTATCCGATTGCTTACTTGATTCTTAAAAATAAGGAGTTAAGCAAATACTGTTAGCTTAAGGAAATACATTGTAATGGCGCTTGCTGTTCTTATTATTAATTTTTGCTATTGTATTATTATTATGGGTTTTTATTCAACTATTGAAGAGCTTGGTTTCTATTTAGCTTTGTATTATTTGTTCTTATAAATAAACTTTGAAAATTTAAATCTGTTGCGGTGTGTGACTGTGGGTTTTCCCTATACTTTATAGTTTAAATGAATTAGTAGAGCCATCTAGGTGTCAGTATTTTACGCCACTCTACTAATTGGTTATCCACGTTTTATCCTCACACCTTTATTTATTTACTAATCATATTTTGGCGCAATGGTTGTTTACGAACTAAATCTATTATATACAGGAAAGAATATGTTATATTTTTTTTTTATTTCCAGGGTAATATGATTCAAACCGAGGTTTCGTTTTAGCTAGAGATAATTTTAAACGCCATTATTCTGTCAAGTGCCCTAAAGACAAGGTTTGCTTAGTAATTAGTTTCATTTAAAAGTGCCCGTGGATGATTTTAAATTAAAAGTTATTTTATTTTAACTGAAAAGAAATACGTGTTGATTTCAAGTGTGAGGATTTTTGATATAAAGGATTATTATTATCCTTCTTTCAACGTCCATTTTTCTGGTAAAAGGGAGAATATTTTTTTTATTTGATCTTGTGAGTATTTCCTTGTATTTTCTATTAATTCCTTCCCAGAGTTAATAATTTCAGTTAATTATTTTTTTTGGGGCTAATATGTATGATTGTTTTTGTGCAGCTTTTATTTTTCTAACACCTAAGTTTTCTGTGAGACCTGATGTTGCTAGGGTGGAATTAAAGATAATTTGTTGGAAAACAGAAGGTTTTGGTGAAACCTAGAGTTAACAAGGATTAAGCTTTTAAATTCCGATGGTAAATTGCTTGATGCATGAGAGTTTAAAAATTTTTTTTTTGTTTGTACCAATTCATTAAGGTTTGGCACCTTGTGTTTAATAATACTAAAGCAACAAAATCAATTAATAGTGGAGCTGAACTAATATAGAGTTATGCTCTGAGAGAAGGAAAGCTTTTATCCGGTTCTTGGCGGTTTAATATCAAAGTAAATCTTCTTCGTCATTAGTTTGTGGTGATCTCTCGAATCGTGCGGTGTTAGGAAAATTTAATTCAAGGTGTTTAGCGGGGATATAAATGTGATTCTCAAAGAAAAAAAAGGAAAGGAAAATGAAACATTTGGAAAGTTTCTGCCAAGAATAGCCGAAATAATGCCGGGAAATATTATGTGTTAAATAAAAAAAAATTAAATTTGAATGATGAATTTTGCCTACGAAAATAAAAAGGAAAGAGAATTGAGCGAAAGTGTGTTGGAATAGAATAGGAAAAATTCCTTAGTGCAACAACAAAATAAAGTAATACTCTAGTGATCGTGAACAAGTAACGCAAAAATAACTGGAGATTATTTACACTAATCGACAAATTCGCAAGCGGGAACAAATCGAAATATATATCGATCCTGAAAATTTAGGCAACTATTTGGAACTAATGGATTATGGCAATAAGTAATGTTAAAAATATTAGTGATAATGTTTGAATATTTTTGAGAGAACAATACAAACACGAAAAATTAGGAAAAAATAATTTAAAATTTATCGGTGAAACGGCCATTTTGAAAGTTAAATTTTCATAATTAGTGACTAAATTCAATCATATAATTTACAGTTTTCTGAAATCCATATTTAATTGTAGACTTTTTTTTTGTTTAGCTGTGTTAAAATTATACCGTTTTGCTAGTTTCAAAGTATTTGCATGTATATTAGTGTCATATACATTTGTGGCTACGGGTTTATTAACTGATGTAAAGTGAAACATACAAACAAACAAAAGTTTTTAATCATATGATTAATGTTAATGTGACAATGCTCATATCAGGATAGTGATGGTCGGTAGTTTCTTTCATGCGAATGTTTTGAAACAAGCATATAACACCGGTGTCTATAAAGTGTAGAAAAATTTCTTATTCGATAACTTGTCAATGTTGATACAAACGGATTTCAGAGGGCTTTGTAATTAGTTAATTTGCCCGTTATTTCAGGAAAAAATAACTCGATTTGAAAGTGAGGCAATTTGCTTTGTGTGTCAGTTTTAACACAAAATTATATTCAAAATAAAATCCCATTTTGGGTACAGAATTTACAGAGGTTAGTGTCAACCAGAAACCACTTTAAACTTCATCAGCCACAGGCGGAAACCTGAAAGATCTTTCATCGTTGAAGCTGTTACCACAATAAACACCAAACAAGGAAAAATGTAAGTCTGGTTTATTTTTATTATTCCTCCTTGATTGTATTTCTAAACCCTCTGTTTACATTTTTGTTATTAAATACTTTCGTTAAATATTAAAGCTTAAATTTTCGTTCGAGGTGACCAGCCTAAGTTTTATTTTTTTTTTTGAAGATTAAAGGTTTGAATTAAAGATGAATTTAATATTCCTAAAGAAGAAAGTTTAAATTTAGTGTGCTCATGAAATTTACGCTGGGTCCCTAACGTTACGTGCAACTTAGGAATCGAAGGGTGTTGCGTATGTTAAATACCCTAACAAAATTCAGGATTAAACCTATTATAGCCATCACGTTTTCAAGTTGAGAGTTTTTTGTGTTTGTTAGTTTGTTTAATTACCCTATTCACTCATGAATTTTTTTTTAGTTTTATCCCATTAGCTGCTAATTTATTTTTTTGCTTTAGGTTAATTTAATTTACATTTTTTTTCTTATGTTCCTTTTATGGGTTAGTAGTTTATATTTTAATTAAATGAAATTAGCTAATGCAGATTTGTTAGTAACTAGAATAAGATTTTTAGCGTTAACTTCATTATATGTGGTTGTTTGAATTTTCTTTTCTTTAAATAAATTATAATGATTTTTCGTTAAAGTTTACATAATCTGTTTGGTTTCTACTTTCCGGCAACCGACTTGTTCTGATCTTATATGGGATTACAAAAGAATGCTTAATTTTGGATGTGCATTGTAATCATGGTAGGGTGGGCCGGAATTTGTCTTCCATCATCTTTAGACAAACCGTTTCGGAAATCTAATGTAGAATCCTCTCAACGATTGGGCTCAAGTCTTTTTTTTCAGCTTTCAGTATTGTTTTCCCATTTTTAACAAATCTCTCCGTATAAAGCACGCAAAATTAAAGTTTATTTGTGGCTAGTTGGTATGGATGCAGTGTAGCGACGAATCTCCCCTCCGTCGAGCAATAATGCCGGTAAAAATGCGTGCACCTGCTACATAAAGCCTCCCCTAACACCTACCAACATATTCATGAACCCGTTATATGCTACAACATTCAAAAAAATTTAAGTTTTCTCTGGTGTGTAAATTTGGGACTCGTCATAAAAACTTAAACAAAATATATTTACATATAATAAAAAAATTTAACTGTGTAAAAAGTACTTATTTAAACTAATACGAGTAAGTCATTATTTTATATTTAGAAACAATAAATACAATAGGCCGTTATTAGGAAGTCATTATTTTATATTATAAAATAATGCAAAAGGTAATGATATATCATTTTTGGTAATGCAGATAGTAATGAGGTGTCATTACCAATATTTTGCTGGGCTAATAGTATTTGCTTAACTCCTTATTTTTAAGAATCAAGTAAGCAATCGGATAACCACTTATAATTAAATTTTTTGTAAGCATGTGTGTAACCACTTATTATTCAAAATTTCATAACTACTTATTTCTCATTTTTTCGTAAGCGAGCGGGTAAGCGTGACTACTTATAAAAAAGACCACGCCAAACAAAAATAATGAGTTTAGACGCCAAAAAATAAGTTGTGCGGAGCTATGAATTTCTATTATATAACCACTTATTTGGTAATGAAAGATTTTGCTGGGTAATGACTAAACTTACTGATTCCATTAAGAAAAAACCGCAATATTAACACTTTTTGCTTCTCACAAATTTGGCCCAAAAATTTATCACATTTTTTGATTTCAGCCATATATTATTTGAACCAGCATTTACTCGACAGATTCCATATGATCACTTGGTAGAATACTTAGATTTCGATGAACCACCACTGGCTGATCCACACATACAGGGAACAGAAAGACATGTACAATTATTAACGAGTGTTTCAAAACGAGTTATAGAAAAGAATCGTGAAGGAGTTATGGCAGTGTTTCAATAAACGATATATCCGTAAAAAAATATGTTATCAAAAGAATTCAAAAAGCATTTTAAAGAGAAAGAGTAGTATATTCAGATGCCGTTACGAATCTTGTTAAAAATATTTTTCAAGAAAATATACGATTCGAAATATTTTGAAGAAAAGTTAAGTCTTTCCCATTTATATAGCTCGAAAGTCTGATAAGGAAGGTCATTTCTGACGCCAGATTTAGATTAAGCGAACCTTTTGCTTTCAGAAAAGTATACTTTAGTCCCCTTGACTGATATTTTTATGACTGCACTTGTAAGTTTCCTCAAGTACTGACATGTACTCAATAATGCTCCCCACTGTATGTATATCTATTTTAGTAATTAGCAAATTCAAAACCCTTATAAAAATTATAGCATATCTTACGGGTTAGTTGAAAATATATAATGAAAAAATTCATTAAATTAATGAATTTTTCATTAACTCAATGAAATTTTTTCATTAAAACAGTGAATTCAGATTAATGAAATCGATTCATTAATAGTATGAGCGAAAATTCTAAAAATATATTTTTTTTTTATAATTTAAATTATATTTATTATTTACTGTTAATTTGAATTTGTATTTAAACAATTTAACTCATTTAAATAAACAACATTTAATTTCAAAAATTGCTTTATTAATTTAAAAATAAAGCGCTTGTATTAAGCAATGTTAATACTAAAAGTTAATATCAAAGATTTATATTTAAGCAATAAAATGATGAACTAAATGAGAATTTCTAAAAATAAGACATCTAAAGACAATGTCGCTCATCTTATCGTCAACGGAGTCGTAAGACGACAGTAATAATATTTTGTCGCTCACCATTTCGTCAATATAGTAGGGTATACAACAAATACATTATAATGTCGCTCAACTTGTCACCAACAGAGTGTTATACACGATCAGCTAATATTTCGTTCATGCAGCTAATCGTTAAAGATGATTTCCTTTACATAGTCTTTCAAGACAATCTTAGCGACAAATTTCGTTAGCGAAAAAATCTAAAATGTCTTAAAGAAATCGTTGAAGACCATTTCATAGATGATGATTGGCCAACTGGGAATGTAGAGTAATATTGTATAGATGGTTGTGTGTATACCCAGTCAGAAATCGCCAGTGGTACAAAAAATCAAGCACTGGCATACCACTGGGTAACCACGGTATTAAAAATAAATGACTGGCAGAACACTCATTTGGGACGCTTTGCCAGCGTTTGCGAAAAGCGTTTTACCAGTATTTGTTTTACAAAAATTTCGGTGGTTTATAAAAAAAAACACTGGCAAAGAATTGGCTTAAAGTGATATGCCAAGGTTTGCAACCAGTGGTTATCCAGTGCTACCTAGCCAATGCTACCAGGCGTACAAAAATCAATTCACTGGAAAACCAATGATTTTATAAAAATGCTGACGCTTCGTTAAAAAATGTTTGTAGTCGGAAGGTTCCGAGTTCAAATTCGGTTGCAAGCAAAAAATTTTTTTTGGATTTTTTTTTAATTTAAAATTTTTTTTGTTTTATAAAATCAATTTTTTTTTGTTTGTGGGAAAGCTCCTTCAAAACCAACTTTTTTCCCTCCCAACACTGGCATACTATTTACAAAAAATTGTTTGCCAGTACTAGCATTTTGGCACAGCCAGTAGTTGTCCAGCTATTATCACTAATTTATGTGTTTAGCCATTAAATATTATATCCCAGTCAGAAAAATACAAACGGGAAAGCGGTGGCAAAGCACTTTAACAGGTGGTCCAAGTACTGGCAAAAAGTGCTTTTCCATTCCCAAAATGATAACATCATTAGACAAAAGGACCGGCTGTTCAAAAAGCGCCAGAAAAGCACTGGAGGAACAAAATTTTTAAACGTTGGCAAAACGCTGGTAAAACCAATAAATAGGTGGTCTGGAAATATATTTTCCAAAATAAAATTTAAAAAAAGTTCATATGTATTTTTTTGGTCCAGCCGTGATTTGAACCCAGGCCGTCAGATTGGCAGACGATTGCTCTACCCACTGAGCTAACGAGACATATAATATTAATTGGCTAAACACATAAATGAGTGATAATCGCTGGACAACTACTGGCTGTGCCAAAATGCTAGTACTGGCAAACAATTTTTTGTAACTAGTATGCCAATGTTGGGAGGGCAAAAAAAAAGTTGGTCTTGAAAGAGCTTTCCCACAAACAAAAAAAATTGATTTTATAAAACAAAAAAAAATTTTAAATTAAAAAAAATCCAAAAAAAATGTTTTGCTTGCAACCGGATTTGAACTCGGAACCTTCCGACTACAAACATTTTTTAACGAAGCGTCAGCATTTTTATAAAATCATTGGTTTTCCAGTGAATTGATTTTTGTACGCCTGGCAGCATTGGCTAAGTAGCACTGGATAACCACTGGTTGCAAACCTTGGCATATCACTCTAAGCCAATTCTTTGCCAGTGGTTTTTTTTATAAACCACCGAAATTTTTGTAAAATATATACTGGTAAAACGCTTTTCGCAAACACTGGCAAAGCGTCCCAAATGAGTGTTCTGCCAGTCATTTATTTTTAATACCGTGGTTACCCAGTGGCATGCCAGTGCTTGATTTTTTGTACCACTGGCGATTTCTGACTGGAATGCCTCGTTACCTCAGTGGGTAGAGCAATCGTCTGCCAATCTGACGGCCTGGGTTCAAATCACGGCAGGACCAAAAAAAATACATATGAACTTTTTTTAAATTTTATTTTGGAAAATATATTTCCAGACCACCTATTTATTGGTTTTGCCAGCGTTTTGCCAACGTTTAAAAATTTTGTTACTCCAGTGCTTTTCCGGCGCTTTTTGAACAGCCGGTCCTTTTGTTTATTGATGTTATCATTTTGGGAATGGGAAAGCACTTTTTGCCAGTACTTGTACCACCTGTTAAAGTGCTTTGCCACCGCTTTCCCGTTTGTATTTTTCTGACTGGGTAGTCTTTAAGCGTATGTAGAGTTAAGTATAGCATGCTAGAATTATCCAGGATGTTGTAGAAGAATGGCTGTTACTATATAAGGCGCGCATTAACATTAGTGAAGAAGAAGTTGATTATTAACATTTGTGCTGTTAAGACCGCGAGTTAGTATCGTGTTAAAGTTAGTAGCGCTCTAGTAATCGTCATAATAGAGAGAGTTTGTTAATAAGTAATAGTTTATAAATAAATACGAGTGTCTAAGCTATTTCAAACTTAAGTGTGTTCGTGTTTTGGTTATTATAATTGGCTGCTATTGTCCCTGTGATAGCGCCAGGCCGGTTTATCTAAGGGAGATAAAAGAACGTTTTATAAGGTAAAACGTAATAATTGGTGTCAGCGTTGGGACTGGTTATTTTGATTGCAATAGAAAAGAATCCGGTTTATTTAAAGGAAATAAACCAACGTTTTTAAAAGGTAAAAACGTAACAATATATTATGTTATATATTATTTTTATTCTTAAGAATTTTTCGGATTTTGTTTTGTAACAATTGTATATTATAGTCCAATGAATTAATAAAAAAAAATGTCCACTTGATAAAAATAATTATTTTATGTAACATGATCCATACAGGGTAAATTTTTACACTTTTGGCCAAAAACGACCCACTAGGAAATTTACAGAATAACACCTTTCATAATTTTCGGAAAAATATCACTTCAAATGGATCAAAAAAATCTTTTTTCCATTTGATAAAAATTATTAGTTTGTGTAACTTGATCCATATAGGGTTAATGTTTTCACTTTTCGGCAAAAAAATACACACTTGGAAATTTACAGAATAACGTCTTTCCAAATATAAAACAACAAATACATAATAAACAAAGCTTTCAATTAGAATTAATACGATTTACAAAACTAAAATTGCTAATAACATACGGACACTTTTGACCCCACCTTCTTAACCCTTAAAAATAATATTAGGAATATAGAGAATTGCGCTTGTTGGGTAGTTTTGTACCGTCTATCGCATATCCGAATTTAAAAAAAAAATCTGATAAATGTTATTATGTAAATTTCCTAGTGGGTCTTTTTTGTGAATAGTGAGATTATTTACCCTATATGGATCAAGTTACTCAAAATAATAGTTTTTATCAAGTGGAAAACAAATTTGTTTTTATACATTTAAAGTGAAATTTTTCCGAAAATTATGAAAATTCCAGATTCGTATTTACCATGAATTAGATGTGATTAATACCGTTGCTTTAAATATGGAAGGACTTCTGTTAAGAGTTTTGTAAACAAAAAATGTCAAATAATCATTCGGCGTTTACTTTATCCACTTTGGTTATTGTTTCTGGACACAAAATATGATTTCTTTCAATAAAGAAGGAAAAAATTTAAATTTTTTACATTAATATATTTTTCTTGTTTTGTTTTTTTAAACGCCAACTAAATTTTCTGCATATTGGTGAAACTAAAATGTCCTCATCGCAATTGGGAAAAATTATATAATTTAATGAATTTGGGTATCGTCATATGACGACGCTAGGAGAATATGGGTACATAATGTACAAAATTTTTATTTGTTTTTTTTTTTAATATAGTCATTTTGGGCTGCCTTTGACAAGGTTTGGAGATTCGTACCTTACCTCAGTATGGAATCTACCAAGAACGACAGAAAAATAGCCTTAACCTTCTCGTAGTAGATACTTTACGTTATGGTCGAATATAATACTTCCTAAAAAGAAGCCACAACGATAAGCAAAGACAATGTCGAGGCCTCGATATCAAATCGACAGGTCGGGCAGAGTGTTCCAAATGCGATGCTGGATCTCATTTTTATATATGCCACTTACAAGAGTAATGAAATATTGTTGGTTTATTTAAGAAATTCAAGTATATTTGAATTTATTTTGGAAAATAATGCTAATTTTCTATACCTTTAATGGAAAAATGTAGTTTTTAATAAATATTCCTGTTATTCTTAAAAATTTTTTTAATTTTTTTTTTGTAACAATTGTACACATATTCTCCTAGCGTTGCCATATGACGACAGGAAATAACTATGGATCTGTATAAGACAAAATAATTTCATAAATAATTTAAGAAATTCAAGTATATTTGAATTTATTTTGGAAAATAATGCTAATTTTCTATACCTTTAATGGAAAAATGTAGTTTTTAATAAATATTCCTGTTATTCTTAAAAATTTTTTTAATTTTTTTTTTGTAACAATTGTACACATATTCTCCTAGCGTTTGCCATATGACGACAGGAAATAACTATGGATCTGTATAAGACAAAATAATTTCAGCTACAGTTTCGTGTTCCTAGGGCCCTCAGTAGCAAATCATGTAAGTTTCAAACAAGTGGCACAATTATTTCTTAATTCATGAGAATATGGGTTAAGGTTACAACAAAAAGGTCGACAAAACTCACATATTGATTTTTTTTAATGTTAATGTGAACTCATTTTTTAATGTGAACTCATTTTGACTAAATTTAAGTTGGCATTTTTGATGCGATTTTCCTATCTATCGACCTTTTTCTACACTGATAGAATTTTCGTTCATACTATTAATGAATCGATTTCATTAATCTGAATTCGTTGAGTTAATGAAAAATTTTCATTGAATTAATGAAAAATTCATTAATTACATGAATTTTTTCATTATATATTTTCAACTAACCCGTAAGATATGCTATAATTTTTATAAGGGTTTTGAATTTGCTAATTACTAAAATAGATATATGCTCCAGTAATGAACGCTAGGTTTGCAAACTGAAATTATTTAAATATAAAAGTCAAAATAATTACATCATTTTATTTTGGCTATTTAGATGAATCGGTAACGCGGTAATGTTTACATTCTGGTGATTGCGGGTTCAAGTCGAGTTCAGGGAGATGTCAAAAACGTTATAAAAACAAAAAAGAAATATATTTACAAATAAAAAGAAAAATTAATAAAAATAAAAATAAACAATAAATAAAAAAGTAACGCAAAAAAAATATTTTTTTCAATTAGTTTTCATTTAATGAATACGATTCATTGATTTAATGAACGCGTTCTTTGGGAACTTTTCAATGAAAAAAATCATTGGATTAATGAACAAATTCATTAATACTATGCACAAAATTCTATCAGTGTAATGTTCAATTTAAAGTTTTAGAAATGTATTCTATTAGGCTTTCAAGGTCAGTATTCCACTAATGCAAATTAAAGATTATTTATTTCATTTTTTCATCCAACGTTTCGGTGGGTAATTTTTCCACCTTCTTCAGGGATTAATTTTATTAAATCTGGCAAAGACATAGCAGAAATAGTAAATATAGTTAACAACAAAAATTAAAAAAACATTATAAGAACAATTTAACTTACATATAATCTTCTCGTCAAATATTTACATGAAAATTTTTAATAAATATCTTTGGTTTAATACGAAACAAAAAGCACGACATAAAACACAAAATTTAAATAAAAATAAATGTAAAAAATAAATAAATTAAAATTATGTATCACAGCCAAACTTTCTTACAACGCTATTTATCACAGTTGGAAATTAACTAAATTAAACTATTGCTATGGTGTAATTGGCATGAGTTTGATCTTTGTCTTCTTTACGCTTCATCGCTAAATTCATTTTTTGTTGTATCCTTAAGGTCTCTAATACGGCATTTAGACTGAGGAAACACTACTTAGTTTTTGCCTCTTGCTAGTTTTTATTTGTCAAACCACATATATAAAAAACAACCAAAAACTAGTTTTGTACGAAAACTAGGTAGTTTTTGCTCAGTCTAAATTCAGTATAATGTAAATTTCTTATTTTCCCGCCTCTCCTTGTCTAATATTCTTACATTACTTAAATCTGCTATTTAATAAAAAATATTTGCTTTAATAAAAAATTTATATTTTTTAAACATTTTTGTAATTTTCTAACAATTTCGGTTAATCGATTAATCGTATGAAATTATTCGAATTATTCGTTATTCGAAATTTGGACATTTTAAATTATTCGACCAATTTTTGAGCAAAAATGTTCGATTAACCGATTGAATACCCTACTAACGATACAGCTTCGTCTATTATTATTTCCTTCATTAGCTTACTCTCTGTAAGTTTCGGGATGTTTCGAACAGATTTTTTTCCCGACATTCCTCATTTGTTGCCTTTTGTATTAAGTTGTTTATTAAGTAATTTGTATAATTGTTTTTTGTTAGTATTTTTTTAACCTTTTTTATGTTTTTGTCCTTAAATTTTGTATCACTCAGTTGGATGGCCTTTTTTATTAAATTAATTGCAGTATTTGTTTTTTGTTTCATTGGTTGTGTCGAGTGATAATTTATAAGACGGCCACAAGCGATGGATTCTGAGTACCAATCTGTTATGTATTATTTTATTGTTTTCCCTGTGAATTTTCATATCTAATATGGTATTGTATCGTCTTTTTCCTTCTCTATCGTCAATTTTAATTTATTGTGTTAACTGTTGAAAATTTTTAGAATAATTTCCTAGTCTTTTCTTTTTATAATTGCAAAGAAATATATCCAAATACTTTGTAATTAATGTTATGTGAATTTTTTCCCGTCTTAAATCTTCTGTGGTTGTCTCTAATAATGTGTCCAAGACAATGTCAGCTATCGTTGAGGACAGTGGATTTCCCATCGGCATTCCATACATTTGGTTATATACAGTTTTACCATATATAAAATAGTTATTGTCGTTAAGACAAAATTGTAACAATTTTAAGAATTGTGCTCTTGGTATTTTTGTGTATTCGCGCAAGGTATTCCACTGAGACATAATATTGCTTATTGCTCAATATATAGGTATGTTAGTGAATAACGATATTTTGAATATAGGCTCTCGATATATATAAATTTTAGGTACAAG
Organism: Leucophora obtusa; assembly: GCA_949987735.1. NCBI lineage: Eukaryota > Metazoa > Arthropoda > Insecta > Diptera > Anthomyiidae > Leucophora > Leucophora obtusa. The sequence goes on from OX465298.1 coordinate 95,443,391, forward strand.
GGATTTACGAGTTTATATGTAAACCCCTATTATGAAAATCGACTTTCTACAGGTAAGGCATATTTTTTTTTGCTTTGGACATTGAAATTCATCAGCCAAAATTATTACGCAGGTAATACGAGTACTTCTGATGGTGGAAAAAATTTTGATGGTTAGGGTGTAACCTTGAGTGGACCACCTTTTGTAACCTCACCTTTTTTGTGGATATAAATCGCCAATGAACTGGTTTAAAACTATTTTTTATGCATTTTAATAATATTTTTGATAATTTCTAAACAGCGATTCATTATTTCGTCGAAAAAACAATTAAAAAGTACCAGAATCAGTGGAGAATGACAGCCAATAGAAACCAGATGACGAGAAAGTCACCGATGAAATCTAAAAAGAAGAAGGAAGTTGAAAAATAAGACTAACAAAACAAGAAAAAGATGTCGGTATAATCGTCTTCGGAAAAGGACACCGATTTCTGCACCATCTGCATGGACGAATTGTCAGCCAGATTAAACCGTAACAATTCGATTGCTTGCAACGAGTGCCAACATGGTAACTTTTGTCTATGTGTCAACATGATAAAAGTTACCTCACATGCAAATATTGTGATTCCGATAACGACGACGATTCTGATGCTACATAGGCTTAGTTCTTGATTCATTATATGATAAAAATTATTTTCACTTAATAACTTTTAATAACTTTTGTATTTGACAAAATTCAAATTTTTTGTCAACATAGAAATTTTTTTGCCAAACAAATCAAAGATCTGTTACCGTTAAAAATTGTCTAGTGACATGAGCTAAACAATGGTATATAAAAACCACGATAAATCTTCTTCCACAAAAAAATTTTAAGACCCTTTTTAAGCGGTCCACTCAAGGTGACATTACCCTACAAAAAAAGTTCTAAAAGAACTGCCATATCTTTACAATACTTTTTGTTTTGGAAAGCCTACTAAATAATGTTAAAATCTTATTAAAGACATCCTTTTAAAAATCTTATTAAAGACATCGTTTTTCATCTCGAAAATGTTACATGCTGCAGAAAAACTTCAAGTCTGTTATTCTAGATGATTATTTACAGTCCAAAAATCATTTGAGTATAAATAACATACTTTTCGCAATATAATTAATAGATAGCTCCAAAATTCTGGTGTATGCATTTTTATCACAAATTATGACGAAAAATCGTTACAGAGTTGAAGTCGTGTTAGCAAAGATATACGAACAAGTTTGTAAAATGTATTAATTTTTATTAAAAACGTTACTTTTCCTCTTCATAAAAATTCTTACAGTTAGTGTTTAGCTTCATTGGTTATTAAAATATGAGCTATTAAAGTTAAAAAACCTTATGAGTTACTGGTTACGGAGTTTACATTTGGCCTATAAAATTGGTCACAAATTATATGTATTAACAAAAATTGGTCAGATTATTATAAATTTTGTAAAATAAGTCACAATGCGCTGAAATATATCACAATATATAACTCAAATATAATCCATGCATTAGAAATTAGCTTGTTACACGGTTGTTATCACATTTTTTGATATCACCCACATACATATATAGTACTTACCCTTAACTTTTGTAGGTGTAGCTGGCAATTTTATAGTTCGATGTACAATTTCTACATTATTGTTAGACGGCGAGTGTGTTTGTTGTTCGCTTCTCCCGCTTTCATAGTTGCTTAACAAAGTTTTATTAATTTCAGCAGTAGCCGCCCACGTTGCTGTTCGAGCAGAATGATTATTGTAATCATTTCCACTCGATTCAGATATAGCACGCAATTTTCGTTTATTTTTTTGTTGTTGCATCATATATTCGACTTTTTGATCTTCATAACTTATAAAAGGAGAATTATATTCATGCGTATCAATAGCTTTCATATCAAAGACATCCCCTTCGGAACTGATCTTTATATGATCCACTATATTGCTTGCATCATAGTGCCAATTTGCGTTATCATATCCGGATGGAACTATTATTTCATTATTATTGACAATTTTTTCCTTAAGAACATAATTTTGATAGCTATTGTCACGATTGTTGTTAGTATTGCTGTTAGTTTTATCATTTTCTGTCATTAAATGATTTTGCTCGGCTATCACCTCATATTTTGCTAACACCTGACTTTCGGTGGAATGCGGTGAACTCTTTTTTGAAAATGGCATCATTTTAGATGTCGTTGGTAATTTTCTACCTCGTCCTGATTTTGTTGCTGCTATTGGACTTTTGGATGAATTGCAATTGTAAAAGTAAGAGTAATAGTGCTGATAGTGCTGTTCGCTCGCTGCAGTGTTGAGGTTGGTACGTGTTTTATCAGAACTGTAGAATCAAAATAGATAGACGAGATGTTACAATATAGACTAACTTGGGATAACAAATACAAAGCATATATAGAAAACAAAAAATTGTGTAGAATATTATTTCTATAATTGTGTTTTTGTTTTGTGGGTGGGTGGGTGTAAGTGTTGGTTGGCATGTTGCAAATAGCGGCATCGGAATATGTGTTTGTAACAGTGGTGCCCACCAGACAACTGCAACTGCTGATTGCAAAACCATCATACGTAATCAACACCCGAATAAACATTAATTTGCGTTCAAGCGTCGAATATACTCAAATACACATATTCGTTGATGATTTTAAATCAATCAAACCAAGTCATTTTTGTTGCATTTTTGCCCAGCAAAACCTTGGTAATGGGTTAGACCTTTTTCACGCATTGCCTGGCAACGGGTACCCCTTTACCCTTGGTTTTACTTAGAAACCTAAAGTAATACGTTACTAATATTGTGATACATCAATACTTATGTGGGAGGTATGAAATAATGAGTTACCGATATGAAGATATATCACTACTTATTTGGAGCCTTTAAAATAGTATATTACCGATATTGTTCTTTATAATAACTTATTAATAAGAGTAAAAATATTAAGTGATTGGTATTGTATAATATAACTACTTATTATGCGAAAGTACGATTTAATAAAAATTTAGAATCTAATTACATTGCTCGGATCGGTGTACTTTTACACATAGTCAATACTGGTAACGTATTATTTTATTCCCTACATGTAACCAATGAAATATGTGCTAATGTGTAATAACTTACTTCACTCTATAAAAAAAGTATGTACTTATTTAACTAACTAGTGAATTTAATATTACAAGTAACAACTTATTTCAGTGCTTCCTTCGTAACCACTTATTTTAGCCTACCGGTACGATTTAGGCAACCATTTACCCCCAATGACACCCCCATGTTAAAATAATGTGTTATGCGACCAAAGTATAAGTAGTTACAATTTTTGGTTTATTATTACATTTCCCTTTACCTGGTAATAGAAGGTTTTGCTGGGTGATTTAATCATCGGTCGTTTTCATACCATTCATTTCATTCATATTCGTTCGGATCAACGACGATTACTTTGATGTAGAATAAATCAGAAAAAACAAAAAAGAACGGGAATGAGTTTATTCCCTACGGGAAATTTTAACAAACTGTTCAGGGACCTGTCCTGGGATTTGTCTTGTGACATGTCACAACTGGGTCAATTTCCTCCTCCTATGACAACGCCATGTAAAAGTGACCAGTCTATTTCATATAGGGTTGCCATCCGTCCTCTTTTTTCCGGACACCGTCCTCTTTTTTATGCCGTCCGGGGCAGCCCTACTTCTTTTTCAGTAAGTGTCCGGGGTTGTCCTACTTTTTGCACTTTTCTCTATAACTTTTTTTTTTATTGCTTCTAAACTTTTCAATTGTTGGCATCGCTACTTTCTCGCTGTTATCTCAATTGACTTGGCATCACTTACTTAGATTGCCAAAATGTGAAGCTTATCAGCAGTGAGCCAACTGTTGAATTTTTAAAAAAAATTTAACATTGCTTTTAATGATGAAAATGTATTTAATGAATTCCTTGTCATGAAAATTATGTAAAAAACTTAAATTCAATTAAAAATTATGTTTTCAATGAAATGAAAAAACTTTTATTTTTGCTTACCAGCACATAAGGCCAACGTAGAACCAGAGCTTTGAAGAATTAATTCCTTTTTGAATGAATTCACTGAATTCGTTCAGTCAATTAAAAAAATAAAATTACGTTCAATGAATTTAAAAAAAATTATGTTCAATGAATTAAAAAAAATTACATTCACTGAATTGAAGAAAAAAATTACGTTCACAGAATTTAAAAAAAATTACGTTCACGGAATTGAAGAAAAAAATTACGTTCACAGAATTAAAAAAAAATACGTTCACTTAATTGAAAAATAAAAATTACGGTCACTGAATTCAAAGCCTGTTTTCTGCCGTTCAGTAGAAGAAAACATTTATTTATAAATAAAATTTGTAATACGAATACTAAGCAATTTTACAGCGTTTGCTAGTAAAAATAAGTTATTTATTAAGTGTTAGAGATGTTTTTTGGAACTTGATGTTTTAATCATGTAGGTTGATAAACTGCATCGGGTTACTCTAACACTTAATATATAATTTGTTTATTTTTGCTAGCAAATTTTATTTATAAATAAAATTGAACGAGTTCACCAGTGAATTAATTCATTTGATTCAATAAAAAGAACTATACACGCAAAAAAACAGGTGGAACTTTATCTAAGTGCTTTGTAATTATACAACTACGTAAGTTCCAAGTAAGTTTTACAATTTTCTAGGAAAATATATGTAATTTTCGGATATTTTCCGCTACATATGTATGTATATATTTTGCAAGGATTGTATATATTTTACAAAAAAATGTGCATATTTCACTAGAACTTTGTAAAACTAGAACTTGAAAATTATGTAGTTGTATAATTACATAGCTTTTAGGTAATATTCCCCCTGTTTTTTTCTGTGTGTAGCAATTGAATTCATTCGTAACAAAATAAATCGAAAGAAAACCAATATGAATTAATTCATTCATTTTTTTCTTCTATTCGGTTCCACTGGCCAGTTCGTCGTCTGCGTAGAACTTATATTTTCTTTAATCAAGGCGCAGTGGACCCCAAAAAGAAATAAGTTGAATCAAGATACTATTTCTAATATTATTAGAGCCAGATAAATTTTGATATGAATTGTCAAGAGTTTTATGAATATTTGAAGAAATGCGACAGTATATATTGATTCAAACTGGAAGCGTTGAAAAATATTAATGAAACTCTTGATAATTCGTATCATGAAATTAAAAAAATGTACATTCCCGAAAATGTATGCAAAAAATTTGTTAATCGTTGGTTTTGAAGAATCTATGAAACAGGTTTCATTAAAGTCAATGTTTATGAGAAGTTCATAACATTAATGAAACTCTTCATAAAATTAATAGGCCACTCCTCCAATGAATAAATCATCAATGAAGAGCTTCATAAAATCTATGAAGCTATTTCATTTACTATTATTTATTATAGTTGGTTGTTGTCGTTGCTAAGCTGGAGTGGATAAAAAAAAGTATTTAACAAATTCAGCAAATGCAAAAAGCGCTATAAAATTGTAACGTATTTTACGGATGTATAAAATATATCTAATGAAAGAATTCATTAAATTAAAAAGTTTCATAAAATTTTATAATAAGCTTAATTCAATTAATGAAATTCCTTATTAATGTTTCGAAAAAATATGATTTATAAAAAAATTTCATAGTCCAAAATTAATAATAAAAAATTAATTAAAAAAAATAAAAATTTTAAAAATAATTCTCTCAGTATGGAAATTAATGCACATCACTAAAACTCGGCCTTGTGGTTACATAAAACTATTGTATTTGAGAATTAAATGTTTAATATAAAATTCTTATTGTATGAAATTTTTTAAAAATTAATAAAATGATATTTAATAAAAAAATTAAGAAAAAGTAAATACTATTGAACAATTTCATATATATAAAGAACATTTTCATTAAATTTATAAAGATCTAATTTATGAAATTCAATGAATTTTTTTTAACGAAGTTCTGAAATTTTATGAAGGAAAAGTTATGAAAAATTTCATAATATTAATTAAATATTATATACATAATGAAATTCTTCATTGATTCTACGAAAAAAATTATATGAAATTATATCATTAATATCATGAAGGATAATTCCTTCAGTGTACTAATTTTAGTTCAGAATGATCTGTTATCTTTTTTGTGAAGTCTTTTTTATCAAGGCCTAGTGGACGCCAGAAAAATAATTTAACCCAGAAACTAGTGCTTCCAATTATTCGACATAGGCGGTTAATCGGTTAATGCATTATTCGACAAATCACTAAAATTAATTAACCGGTTATTCGGGTCGGTTAATCGAGAAAATTGGCGATTAATCGTTTAATGCAAAATTAATGTATTTTCTTAACCTTTTATCAATAAAAACACAAATGGCTGACTTTTTTTAATATTAAAAACTAGAAGAGCCTTTTACATTGAGCCATTAATATAAAAAATGTTAAGCTCATTTGGAAATACCAATTTACTCTGCAAAGATCAGAAAAAAATTTCTCTGAATATTCTTAGTGTGAGAATTCATAAATTATTGTTAAATTCTCAGTCTTTTCGGTTTTAAGAGCCATTAACAACAAACATATTTTGAGCTAATTGACGCAGAGAGAATTTAATTGGATGAATTTTAATGAAAATTTTCACTAAAATAATGAAGTTTTCTTCACAAATACGAAATTTCAATAAATAATACGAAATGTCTCATAAAACTGTATCAATTCAATGAAAAGTTTAGTACAGTGTTGTTTTAACGTCATATAGACAGCTGCAATTAATATTGTAATTAATATGCAATTTAATCAATTTTAATAAATTTGAGGATAAGAAGAAGAATAATATAGACCTTTTTCTCTAAAAATTATAATCACTTTATAATTTTCAAGTCAAACTAGATCTAGTTTTTGGTTTTTTTTGTGTAGACATGCGTCGTCAGTGATTTTCCATTAAATTGTATTAATTATTTATATGTTTTTATTGTCAGATTGTCTCTATATGATAATTTTTTTCAACAACAACCAACACATGCTCCCACATTACAAACGTAAATATACTAAAGTGCGACAGCTTAACCATCTCACCCAAGTAAGGCCTTGAATGTAATGTAACTAATTCGTTGTTTTCTTTCCTATTCAGCTCTCTATTAAAGTTTTTACTCAGAAGTGATCAACGCAGACACATACAAACATTCAATTTTTATATTTTTGCTTATCTTCCAATCTCCTCCGTGTTTCAATAGACGAATTCCAGCGAAATTTTATTGAATCAATATAAAAATTCATAAAAAGCATGTATACAATTTCCTCACTGTGCAGTAACAGATGTCAAATCCCAAACAGATTTTCTTGTTCGAACTTTATCACAGATTTTCTAAAGTGAGAGCAGTTTTTCAGCTTTTCAAAATTCTATGTTTGCAATAGTAAAATTTTAAGAATTAATACGCCCTTTTTTTGTTAAAATAAATGTAAATAAAATCATCGACTAGAGGCTGAAAAACTGCTCTCACTTTTGAAAATTAATTTTATACTGCATTTAGACTGAGCAAAAACTACCTAGTTTTTGTACAAAACTAGTTTTTGTTTGTTTTTTATGCATGCGTTTTGACAAGTAAAAACTACAAATTGCCAAAAACTAGGTAGTTTTTGCTCAGTCTAAATGCAGTATCACATTTTAAAGAATTAAAACCCTATAAACAATTTCACTGGAATTCAAGTTGAAATCAAGTTCAATTCCAGCCCTGTTTTCCAGTTTCAAGGCTTGAATACAACTTTTATTACATTTAATTTCAATAGCATACCCCAGCAAAAGGGAAACAAAAATTCAAGTTTGAAATATTTTTGTAAAATATACAAATGCTAGAATTTGAAATATACTTTACTTTAAGCAAAATTTAAAGCACTTGAATTTTTAAGATCTATGTGCTTATTGGGAATAGAAATAAAAAATTGTCTATTGTATTTCCTAAAGCCTGCTTCAGCCAGACACAAGGTGTGTTTCTTTACTTTTTGGGTAAAGTTCGGTAAAATGAGAGTTAACAAGAAATACTCTCACGAAGTGACAATAATGCCCAAAAGTAAACGAACGCGAAAAACCATATTTGAAGCCCGAAAAACAAACGTCAATAGATTTATGCATTATAGTTCGTTTTGGTGAGCGCTCTTTCTAGTTCTTGTTCAATTTGTTGTAAAAATCTAGATACGATTTTCTAGTTAAACCCCTTTTTAAATTAAAAATTTTAATAAAAATTTTCTTCTCAGGCATTTTTATATACAAAAAGGAATACTGTATTAAATTTGGTAAAGATTTTAATATTAAACAAAAGCTTCGATTTATTTACATATTTATCTCTTTTTTAACACATTTAAACAAGCGTCTTCAAAAAATTGTCGGTAATTTTATGGAGTTGTAACATAACCGATAAACTTTTGAAACTTTTATACTAATTTTTGTAAATGATAAACATATTTTCTGAATGAATTAAATGAGCGATTGAACTAAAAGAGCTATTAGTTGTGAACTAGGTCTTTGGTTCAAATTAGTGCATAGTTCAATTGAACTAGTTGAACCCAACTGATGGTATAACAGCTGATAAAAACAATTTACCCGAATTTACACGAAAAAAAGTCTGGGCTTTTTCGTGCAAGAAGAACAAGAATATTACTCTCTCATGACAGCTCTCATTTACCCAATTGTGCAGTAAGAAAACGCTTTTTGGTAAAATTGGGATTGTGGGGGATCCCAATGTTGAGTACCCGAACAGAGTTACATAGTGTTAAAGCATTTTTTTAGAAATAGAAAGTTTGTTATTTTGTTAAAAAAATTCAAAAAAATTTTATTAAAAAATAATTCCGATATTAAGTGTGTTTGGGTACCCAAAAATTTGTACAAATTCGTACAAATTTGTACAAGTTTTTACTGGAAGGTGTTTGTTTACACAATTACTCAGTAAGGAGAGAGGAAAAATAGAGAGTAAAGTGACAGTTCAATACCAGAGAACTTACAAGTTTTTACTGGATGAATTTTTGCTAGTAAGAATTTAGGTGTGTTTGGGTATTTTTCCAGTAAAGTCCAGTAAAAATTACTCAGTAACAAATTTACAGAGAGTAAGGCGAGAAAACTAGCGATTTTTCTTTTTAACAGTCTTGACATTTTCTTAGCATTTTTTACATTTATTTCCTTGACAGAATTTTTCAATCATTATTATTCAGCGATTTATCGCTAAATTTTTATGAAAAACTTAAAAGTTCGAAAAGTTTGGCGTTGTATCGATAATTTTTTAATAAGGTTTTAAGAAGTTTGAAAAATATAGCTATTTTTGTGAAATTTTTTAACAGAACCTGAAAAGTTCGTGAAATTTAGCGATTTATCGCTTTTTTAAGTTTTATATAATTTAGATATTTATACCCTACACCACTATGTGGTCAGGGTATTATAAGTTTGTGCTGATGTTTGTAACACCAAAAAATATTGGTCGTAGACCCACCTTATAGTATACCGATCGGTTCAGAATTTTTTTTTATTTCGATTTAACGATGTCCGTCTGTCTGTCCGTCCGTCCGTCCGTCTGTCTGTCTGTCTGTCTGTCCATGCAATCTTGTGCGCACTCTACAGGTCGCAACTATTAAGATATTTTGATGAAATTTGGTACGCAGACCTATGTTGGCCCAAGGACGAACAAGTTTGATTTTGGTGAACATCGGTCCATGTTTAGACCTAGTGCCCATATAAGGGTCCTACCAAAATTATATTGTTTATACGCTGCAGGTCGTAAATATTAAGATATTTTGACGAAATTTGGTACACAGACCTATGTTAGCCCAATAACGCAGCCTATTGATTTTGGTGAACATCGGTCCATGTTTAAACCTAGTGCCCATATAAGGGTCCTACCAAAATTATACTGTTTATACGCTGCAGGTCGTAAATATTAAGGTATTTTGATGAAATTTGGTACACATACCTATATTGGCCCAATAACGCAGCCTATTGATTTTGGTGAACATCGGTCCATGTTTAGACCTAGTGCCCATATAAGGGTCCTACCAAAATTATAATGTTTATACGCTGCAGGTCGCAAATATTAAGATATTTTGATGAAATTTGGTACACAGACCTATATTGGCCCAATAACGCAGCCTATTGATTTTGGTGAACATCGGTCTATGTTTAGACCTAGTGCCCATATAAGGGTCCTACCAAAATTATACTGTTTATACGCTGCAGGTCGCAAATATTAAGATATTTTGATGAAATTTGGTACATAGACCTATGTTGGCCCAAGGACGAAGCCTATTGATTTTGGTGAACATCGGTCCATGTTTAGAACTAGTGCCCATATAAGGGTCCCCCCAAAATTGGCTTGGTTACAAACTGCAGGTCGCAAATATTAAGATATTTTAATGAAATTTGGTGCGCTGACTCACATTATAGAAAATTTTGACATAAGCCCCATTTTAACCCATTCGAATTTCGGATCCAAACAATACACCAGACTGGTGTAGGGTATTGTATAGTCGGCATGCCCGACTTTAACCTTTTTACTCGTTTCTAGTGATTTTTAGTTTGATTTAGCGATATTTTTAGGAAAGAAGTTGGCAGCAGTATTTTACTAATTCTTACAATTTTTCTGTTTGCGTACATTTTTAGATATTTTTCTTTTTGTGAGTAAATTTTGCCTTACTCTCTGGAAATTTGTTACTGAGTAATTTTTACTGGACTTTACTGGAAAAGTAAGCAAACACACCTAATGTAAAACAAATCCGTTTTAAGAGTCTCTTAAAACCCATAACGTGTCTCGCTGGTTCAATGTCGACTTGCTTGGAGTTGCTCAAAAAATGGTATTTAAAGCATGCGCGGCTCCATCAATTAATATAAGGGAAAAATCATACGCCACAGTGGCCAAGTCAATGTGATTGTCTACGGTGGCGTATGATTTTTCCCCTTATATTAATTTCTGGAGCTGCGCATGTTTAAAGGCTTCTCTTTCAATCGATTTTAAAACAATTTAATCGTATTTTAGTTAGTATTTGTTTTTTTCTAGGCGTTTCTTGCAATTTTTTTAGCCAAAGTTAAGAAAATTATGAAATTTTGGGAAAAAATAAACCAAAAAATTACATATTAAAAATGTAACCGGTTAATGGACCAATTTTAACCGATTATTCGGGTCGAATAATTATTTGAGTTTTAAATTATTTGTTTCGACATTAACCGAAATAGAGGCGATTAATCGAGGAATCGGTTAATCGATTAACCGAATTGGAAACACTACCCAGAAACTATTTCTATTTATTTTTTTATATTTTTATCGGGATATACATTAATTGCAAAATCCCAAACGTATTTTACAAATTGTGAAAAATAATCTGTTGGAGGCATGTCCCTATCCGGATTTCATTCTTGCCTAAGGATGATATTATTAGAGTCAAATAAAATTTTGATATCAATTTTCAAGAGTTTTATGAATACAGTGCACGATCGATAACGTGAACTAATTAAAACCAAGGGAGTTCACGTTAACAAAAGTGTTCACGTTTTCGAATGCCAAATACGTATAAAGAATATAAGCACATATACACATTTAAGTTCATATTTTATTGTTTATTTGTACATTCGTTTGTGCGCAACAGAAATAAATATCTTAGAAATAGATTGTTTTATTATATATAATATATTACACACTTGACCTTTGATCCTTTTTTCAAAAACTCGAGAATATCTGCTCTTTGTTTTAATGCCAAGCACACAGCTTTTTTACAACTCATTTTTACGCAGCGAATATAAGGCGAAACGCGCAGTACAAAGCCAAAATTGCGACTAAAATTATTTGTGTGTTACATTTACAAACGAAAAAGTTATTTTCCTATTAGGGGACTCCCAAGAAACAGAATTATGTATGTATTTGAAATCAAAGCTAACTATGAAACGTCTATTGTTCAAGTTATAGAGCTTTCTTGCTTTGTTCACGTTTTAGAGTGGTGTCAATGCAGAAAAACAATGTTCAACCTCTGAAACGTTGAAATGTCTATTGTTCACGTTATAGAGCTTTCTTGCTTTGTTCACGTTTTAGAGTAGTCAATGTACAAAAAAAAATTGTTCACGTTTTGGGGTGTTCACGTTTTGGAGTGTTCACGTTATCGAGCGTGCACTGTATTTGAAAAAATGCGATAGTAATATATTGATTCAAATTGGAAGCGCTGAAAAACATTCCTGAAACCCTTTACAATTCGTGTCAGGAAATTATGGAAATGTACATTCCTGAAAATGTACACTCACAATATTTTATCCTTAAAATCGACCTAAAATACATATTAAATTAATTGAAAACACAATTAAAAAAAGGACTACTGATTTTTCATTATATTCAAACCATTTTGCTATTTATTTTCAAACATTGTTTAAACAACCCATAAAAGAAATACAAATAATTGAAAAGTCTATTAAAACAATTATCAATTTTTAACTGACAAAACGTAAAAAAACGATTTTGTGGTTTGTTTTTTCACATTTGAAAGTTTTTTTTTGTTTAGAATTTCAAAACACTACACCATACACAACAGACACGTTCATATTCATATTTTTATTGGCTATGTTTGTGTGTATGAGTAAAGAATTTCTTGTAATTTGAATTGAAATAATTTTGTATATAAACAAACTATTTTAACAAAAAAGAAAACCGAAAATATTTGATTTTTTTGTTTTAAAACAGAAAACAACGAAATTATTTAAATTATTTTTTCTAAAAATAGAAATCTAAAAATAGAATATTTGACTGAAAATAACAACTCCTACAGACGATACATATATTTAAGTAGTTTGTTTTTTATTGGTTGACAAAAAAAGTTAAACAATATGTTTCAATGTATTTTAATTGATTCTTCAATTGAAAACAAAATTTACCTATTACTTTTTAAATAAACCTCAATCGGTTATGGAAAATATATTGTGAGTGTATACAATGAATTGGTTAATCGTTATGTTTTTGTTTGTTTTTTATGTACCGCTTATTTTAAGTTCAGAATGATTTTTTTGTTTTTTGTGAATTTTTTTTTAGTGGGAATAAAAATTGTTTTATTTATAAAATAAATTTTTATTTGTATATTTTATCGCGTTGTTGATTTTTGTAAAATTAATTTATTAAAAAAAATTGTCCTCTTTTTTAAGACAAATGTCCTCCTTTTTTAAGGTTGATGTCCTCTTTTTCTCATAATGGAAATGGCAACCCTAATTTCATATAAACGAGCCAGTTCAGTGACAGTTTCTTAAAACTTCTCGTAGGGTTTATAATTGAAACCAAATAAAAGAAAAATAATTTCATAACAATAAAGAGGGGGTTTACAATATCAGATTTTGTAGAAACACATTTAATAAATGGTACAGTGTACATTAGGGCAGACCTACCTTATCGGGACGAAAAGACCCCCCCCCCCCCTAGAAATGTGCCTTTGGATAAAAAAATACACCATGCAAAAAAATTAAGGTGATCGGTGATCGCGCCGTATCGGTCCTGAAGTTTGAAATACGATTTACAAGATGAAAATTCATTTTTTGGCTTTCCTTCAAAATACTGGCTCTTTAATAACCGTATTTTTGGAAAATGTAATCAAGACTGAATTACCTTTCTGGTAATGTATAAAAATCCAAAATCGGTTGGAAAATATTTTAGTAATTGCAATTTCCGCAGCATATTTTCATTCTCACACTCACTACAATGTTGCCATATTTTCAAAAAATAATATCTATATTTGGTGATGTTCAGAGATGGAAAAGTTGAAACGATTGAACTTTTATTTTGAAAAATCATTATTTTTCATGTTTATTACTACACTCATACAAATAAGTCCGAAAAATAGCAGAAAAAGTTACTAAAAATGAGTTAAAAATGATGCTGCAGAAAAAACTGCTAATATTAGCAAAATCAGTTTGCTAAATATTAATAAAATGAAAACAGCAAAAAAAACTGTTAAATTTACAGAATTTTAGTAATATTTGAGCTAAATTTTATTCAATTGCAAATAACAATTTAACTTGCTGAAATCAGCAAAAAAATTTATAAATAATAGTAAAATGAAAATAGCAAAAAAAAAATGTTAAATCTACAAAATTTTTGCTAAAATTTTCTGAAATCAACAAAACTTTTACAGATTACTAGTGGACTGGAAAAAGGTAAAAAAGGAGCAAATGAAATGAAAATTAATAAATAAAACATAAATGTGTATTTAAAAACATACTTGGGACCAGTTTATTGAATGTGTCAATTAATTGAAATTTTTTTCATTCCTATTTATAATTGATGAAAGAAGTATTTGTTTTCATGTTTTAATAAAAGAATAAATTAAAAAAAAAAATTAAAAATTCGCGTATTTCTTATATTTTTTTTATATTACAATGCTTTTTCTTCAATTATGTGTACATTTCATTACCATTGTTTTTATCAATGCAAATTGAAAAAAATTTCATTGGCATTGAATGTTGATGAACCTGTCCCCTGAACTGTCATAATAAAACCCTGAACTGTCAAACTCTCCCTAATGCATCTACCTAGTATGGTTGTATCATGATGTTAACCATAACAAAATGTATTTCAGAGACCCTTCTTTTGATATTAATTGTTTGCTGATCGGATAGGTACTTCCGAATTTATTTGAGTTTCCATTTTCACCTCTAAAGCTCCACCCACAGGAAAGAAGGTGTGGCCGATTAAAAATATTGATACTTTAAATAAGCTTAAAAAGTACAATATGGGGGGGGGGGGGAATTAGGGTCATCCCTGTAAACTCCACTTGCACCCCAGAGATACTTTTAACCACAATTTTCATATTAAAATGGTTCGTTCAAAATAAACCTTGATCTGTGAAAATTAATGTATTACGATAAATAGAAACTTTTCTCATAAATTTTAATAATTTAGATGTTTTATGAGTAGGACAAATTTTCAACCATTTCAATTTAGCTTTATTTAAAAACTTTTTGCATTATTTTTGTCGAGTTAAAAATATGCAGTAATTTTTATGAGTCATTTAACATTCTGTTTATAAGCGCTCCAAAATTGGTGGTTTAGTTTCAAAAATTTGTAAAATTAGCAAATCTTCTGTTAAAAATTAGTAACTAAAATTCAGCAAAATGCTGTAAAGTTAGCAAATTTATTGTTAAAAATTAGTAACTAAATTCAGCAAAAAAAAATAGCAAAAAAGTTTGTAGGTTAGTAATGTGAAGGTAGCAAAAAAATTAACTAAAAATTCAATTTTAACTAAAAATTAGTTAAAAGTTTGTTAAGTTGAAGTACTAACAGTTTTACTAACTTTTCTACAAACTTTTTTCTATGAGTGTAGTTTCGAACTCATTTAGCCTATCATGTTAATTTAATGATCTTTGCCGAAGTTAAAATGAAAAAAAAATGTAAAAAATTAAACATTGTTTTATACTGAAACAAAAACCTCATTTCCCCTCCCTGGTGCTCTCCACACATACACTAAATATACACACACATACATACATGTAAAGAAAATGTGAATGTATGTAGAAAAACAACCGTCACCGCAGCCGCAGCCATTTAATTTGTTTTTTCTCACCGCAGCGTAATCCGCAGCCGCAAGGTTGTATCTCTACACTTATGGTGATTTTATTCAACAGTGAGTTTTTTTTAATGATTAACAGTGTGGTCAGATAAGAGGATTTCACCCCAAAATGGGGATTTCAACTTCTGTTTGGGGACAGATTTTCATGGGGAGGGATTTGGAGATTTCACAAAAGTTCCGGGATTTTACTCATGTTCTTAAGTATTTTTGGGGATTTCAAATTTCTGCCCTTTTTGAATATTGTGTATTTTATCTTAAATTAAAATATATAATTTTCTAATGTACCTACATGATTTTTTTTAAACTACTTTTTAAAGTTGGCTATAATAGAATTTTAAAAGGAATGACAACCATATTATAAACTGAGTATCGATTGTGAATAGTTTGCAAGCGGTGAAGTGATGAAAACTGTCATTTGTTATCATTGCTTTTAAATGCGTGAAAAATATTTTTCACAGCTTCACAAATCATTAGAATCGGTACTCTGATCGATTAAAATGACTGATCGGTTATTAAACACTTATGCCTACAAATTCACTAAATCTGGGCGAAAAAAAGACAAAACATATACAAAAACGATAGCAACAAGTAAAATAAAACAATTTTTTTAAGGAATTAAATGTGCTAAAATCCCAACACTTATTTGACCAACTGTGAAAAATTATCTGTTGAAGGAATGTCCCTAACCGGATTTCATTCTTGCCTAAGGAAATCGTCAGGGGACGACTTTTTTAGAATTTCCAGAAATATTTGCTAAGTTAAATTACATTGACTAATTTTTGTTGCTTTGCATGCATTATTCGTGTTTTAAGATTGATTTTATGTCTCGTGGAAACGTCAAATTGTTTGTAGACCACTCTACGCATGGTGCCTGGTGTAAACTATGCAACAAAGTTTGCCTACACTCTCGATGAAGGGCCTTGTTTTTTGTGTCCCGGAGTTTAACTATTTTTACGATTTTTTGAAAAAATTACATAATTTTTAAATAGTTAAACCCCAAAAAAAAAAATAGTGTTGCTTTTTAGTAACAATCCCATATCTTGGAAATGTGCTTTCTTTTTTTTTAAATCGAGAGTGGCCAAATTTTAGAAAAATGCATTTCTTTTTGACATTAAAAAAATTGTAAAAATAATATCCTATGCAATTTAAATGTTGACGATCCTATGAATTTTAAAGAAAATACAAATGTTGGACCTTACACTCCTTTGTAATTTTTCATTTTTTAAAAAAGACAATCGCGAATCAAATCGGGAATTTTTAAGAGTTTCTAGAAAATGAAAATGGAAATCTTTATGTGGTTACATAGAGTTCCAGGGTGCAAAATAGGATTGAAATCAGAAATCCCAAGTTCAGATTTTGACCGATAAATATTTTTTCGTAGTAAAAATAAATTTGGTGAGTTTTTTTCTAAATCAGTTAAAATAATTTACACTTGATCTTACTGAATGTGTTAATTTTAATATTTTCATTTTATTTTAGTATAAGAATATATTAACCCTTAAATGCGTAGTATAGCCATTTGGCAACATACCAGTTTTTTTTTTTAATAAAAAACCCACTTGATGCGCAAAACTGCATTTTTGTGCATTCAGGCCCTTTGTGTACACAGTGTTCTTATAGATTAGCGCAGATTTTTTAAACAGTTTACGAAAAATCTTGGTTTTGCTTCGTATGTTTTGAAAAATCTAAAACGTGCGTTTTTTTACAAAAAGTGTAACATTCAAAAATGTTTGTTTAAATATTTAAAGTGGTATTCTCGCAATAAAATTTTTGTATAATAATAATTAATTATAATTATAATTTTTTCCCAGGTGGAAAAATACGATCGCGAAAACGTTTTAAAAGCATTTTAAAAGGTGGTACAAGCGTTTCCAGAATATACCGATTTACAGGTTTAAAGCGTTTTCACAACGTCCCAAATGATAACCATGATTTACGGTGTGAGGGTGGTATTTTATAACGTTTTCAAAGCGTTGCAAAAAAACTTTAAAATGCTTCTTCAACCGTCAAACTAGCGTAGAATTTTATCGTCTAGTATATTAGCAACGTTAAAATCGGATTACGTTAAACAACTTTTAAGGAAATTTTTTAGCATATGCCACATTTTTATGGACCAAACCATGAACATTGATAATCTTATTAATATCGCGGATGACGTAGCTAATATTGGAGCTCCTATATCAAAATTTTCGGCTTTCGATTTTGAAAACAGTTTAGGTTTTATAAAATCAATTATAAAATCTACCAAAAATACTATTGGACAAATTCAAAATCACTATTCTAGTAATTAATGAAATTTTTGGCATTAACTCTTTCACTACCCTTGTACACTACAGTGTACACATCTTTAAAAGAATATATAAAATTTAATAGTGCAAAAAAAAAACTTTATAAAGGGTGAACACACCAAAATTGCGACACTTTGGAAAGCTTATAACTTACTCAAAAAAATTTATATATTTTGAAATTCAAATGCTCTGAGTAGGCCATGACCTAAATTTCATGTATGTGAAATTTCATTCGAATTTGACTTTTAGTTTCGTCAAAAATTACCACTAAGTTAGAAACGAGGCAAATTATTTTGCACGAATATATAAAAATCCGGTTCTCAGTGCGCGTAAAATTGCGAAAAATGTAAAAGTTCACCACTCGACAGTTTCCAGGGTTTTACATCGCTACAGAGAAGGTCTGACAATTGTTAGAAAGCCTGGTAGCGGAGGTGAGCATGACCAAAGTGATACAGACAGTTCTCGGAAGGTCCTCAGGTCATTTTCGCAAGATCCGAAGAATTCGTCACGTTCTGTTGCAAAATCTGTACGTAAATGTAGGGTTTCCAATACCGAATCGGTATTGAGAAATCGGTATTTCGGTATTAAAAATTTTCCAGTACCGAATTTTCAGTATTTTCGGTATTCATATAAATATTTTTATTTAGCGCGTATACTTAGATATAGCACATTTCAAAATTTCAAAATTGTGTACGAAAATTATTGATTCCAAGCAGGCTTAATCTTCTCTCTTGTATTTCATTTAGAGCTTGAAAAAGATAATTCTTTTTTGAATTAATACAAATAAAAATTTATTCATTTTATGAATCAGTGAATATTTAAAATAATTTTAAATCAATGATTTGATATTGAACAAAGTCAGATAATGATTTGGTATAATTTACATCTATTCAATTTTGATTCGACTGAATAGTTTGTTTTAAGAGATAATTCGCGAAGTATAAATCAGATCAGAGCTTTGAAGAATTGATTCAAAATAATTATTTTCAAAGATGATAAAAGAAGCTGAGTTATAAATTCGCGAATCAAAAAATATAAAGATAATTCGCACGAATTATTTTTATATTTTTTTACTCGCGAAGACAAATTTTTGCCTGAAAATAATTCGCAAATCAAAAAACATTTTTAAATCCTGAATAAAAACAAAAAATTATAATTCGCGAGAATCAAGAAAATCAACATAATCAAAAATTATTTTATTATTCTTTTTTAGAAAATTTGGAAAGAAAATTTGGACAAATTTGACATTCCCATCACCAATACTGGGAAATCGTAGACACAAAAGTGATTAAATGTTTTTTAGATTAATTTTTTAATCTTTGACTTTCTCTGAAGAAAATGTTTAGGAAAAACATTCTTTTTATATTTGAATTAATTAAGATTCGTGGAGATAACCCTTGCAAAAGTCATACTATTTATAAGTAATCACAATCAGAAATTATAGTTGAGTAAAAATGCAATATATTCGTATTTATTAATGTTTGCATCTTTAAAATATGAAATTTGTAAAGAATTGCAAACACATAAACAGAATTATTGTCAACTTTAATAAAATTTCTCTTAAAAGAGACTTAAAATATTGAAGTAATAAACAAAAAAATTGTATGCAATACCGAAATCGGTATCGTTCTAAAATTGGTATTTCGAATTTGTTAAAATGGCTCGAATTTCGACAATTTCGGTATTACCGAAATCGGTACTGGATATCCTACGTAAATGGCAGTCTTTCGTACAAAAGGTAAAGCGGCAAGCTTCACTGAGAAGTTTTAAAGCTCAAACAGCACCAGATCGAGACGCAAAGCAGAATGTTACGGCGAATTCCCGAAGCCGCAAGTTGTACGAATCCCAAATCACGAAATATGAGTGCATTGTCATGGACGACGAAACTTTCAAAATTTCAAATATATTGCTGGTCACATATACTGCTGCAAGTCGTAAAGATGCTCCTGAAAGCTGTAAATTGAAAATGAAGTCCAAGTTTCCAAAAAATACATGTTTTGGCAAGCCATTTGCTCCTGTGGTCGTAAAAGCAGCCCTTTCATCGCATCTGGAACAATGAACGCTCAAATTTATCGGGATGAGTGCCTCAAAAAGCGTCTTCTGCCATTTATTAAGTCACGTCAACAAACCACTGTTCTGGCCGGACCTGGCAAGCTGCCACTATGCCAAGGACAAATTGCAGTGGTACAATGCAAATAATATTTTTTGTTTTAGGATTTAGCAGATTTTAGCAGAAATATTTTAGGAATCTAGCATATTTCCATCTAAGAGTTCTGGCAACACTGATATTACCCTATACACTTAAGTCTTTTTTTATGCGGTAGATGTGTTCCAAAAAAAACCGCATAAAAAAGAACTCTACTTCCATACAAAAACGGGGGATGCGTTCCGAATATTTCAAAAACCGCATAACTTTGAAACACGGTGAGAAAATTGGACTAAAATCGCATAAAAAAACTATAGAATAAAAAAATTTTAATTTATTTTTACTTTTAACACAAAATAACACTTGTATATATCCACATGTGCATTAAGCAGAATACGATCGCATTCCCGAGAACTCGATGACAATTGAAGTCAGTTGTGAGCCAGAAATAACAGATTTTCTTATTTGAGGCTCATTCATTATTGAAGATTCTCCAGGTTTAAAATATTTTCCACTATCAGCATATATTTTGTTCAGCTTTTCATAAAATCTAGAACGGGAAATCCCAATTTATTTCGCAGTACACATAGCATAAGAAAGAAATCAAAAAGCTTGCTTATTTTGAAAAATGAGTTATGCCAATATTTAAAAATGCTAAAAATGGCAAAAAAAAATTAAATAAAGCGTATTATAAAAGTTGGAAAAAAACACAACACAAGTCGATTTTAAAACTGCATAACTCTAAATCCGCATAAAAAGAGACTTAAGTGTATTTCTTTTACATAAATTTGAAGTTTTTGCACTTTATTTTAAATAAAAAATTCTCAAAATGGCAAAAAAAAATAACGAAATCCCGAAAAATCCCGATCCGTCCCGGGATCCCGTTTTTTTAATTTTTAAATCCCGAATCCCGGGATTTTAAAAAACCAATGCCGATTGGCATCCCTAATGGTTTGGCGTCAAAGTAGACCACCTCAAAAGTAAAATAGCTTTTGGACCGTGTAGCTCTTTCAATTATTGCCCAATATGGTTGATTTTTTTATATTTTGGAATGAGCTTGGAGAAACGAAGAAAAAAAAACATGCTTACTTTACTATGATAACTGTTATGGGTTTTAAGTTATTTCATTTCAAAAATAAAAAAACTTATTTTTCTCTTCGACTTTTTTAAGTTTTTGGCCGATTGTGAATTCGATATTATAACGATAATTTTTTAAAAAATACTGACATATAGGCAACAGTTTAAGAAATGAAACTGTGAAAACCTTTTTTAAGTATCTAGAACCATTTAGTGTTGAGAAATTTCCAAAGTAAAAAATTTTTCGCTGATCGAAAAAATTGCATTTTTTTCTCAAAAAGATGCTATCAATTTTTCACTTTTTACTAAGAAGTTATTTAATAAAAGTTAATATTTTATTATATATTCGTAGAGAATGGGGTTCTAAGATGCTTTTAATCCAAATTTGAAGTCGGTACAACATTCACCCTACGTACAGCATTGACCGAAATTGGTCTAATTTTTATGAGAATTTTTGAGTTTTCGATCATATAACAAAAAAGTCACGCCGATTTTGATACCTTCTGAAATACAGTTATATATCGCCATATATTCTGTTTAGATTTCAAAAATAAAAAGTAGCGCCAATTCATAAACGAATCCAGAAAACATGATTTTATAAAAAATGGCAAATTTCCATACACCATAATTTTAATTGCAAAAAAAGGATAGTTCTGTTTATTTTTTTAAAATTATTTTAATTGTTTTACATGAACAATAAAATAGTCTTTATTGGTGCAAAAAATCATTCACGTACCTTGGATAGTTTTTAAGATATTGAATGTCGACTTTCAAAGATGATTTTGTAAAAAATACACTTTTTGGTTTTTCGTAGATTTTTCCCAGATTTGTTTAAGGTTTTTTGAATGTTACTTAAGCCCCGTACACATTATCACACAAGTGCTTATACTTTTCTTCACACAAGTATGACAAAAAGTATGCTGAAATTGTCTGGTTGTCAAAAAAGTATAAAAAAAAAATCTTTTCAGTGTTCAGACTGTTATCGACACACACTACAAATAAATTAAAACAGTAATTTTTTCTTCTATTATTACTTTTTTTTCACCACTAGTTGTTTTTAATCTTTGTTTAACATTTATTTGTGAATAACACAACACTTGTGTTGAGACAAGTGGTAACTTTATGAAATATTTCAAGAAATAAATCTTGTCAAAAAAGTGTGACCGTATTTTAAAATGTGTGCACCCATTTTGACATGTGTGTAACGAATAGTGTTCACACTATTATACATTTTCCTTATACAACGCATTTCTGACATGTATAACACACTTGTGTGATAATCTAAACGCGGCTTTAAAAATTAACAGTGCAATAAACTAGACATGTTTTCCTTTTCATTGATGTATTAAACGTATATAAAAAGTATTGATAACAGGTAAAATTATTGCATTTAAAACACACACCTGAGGTCAAAAAATAGAACCACATGCAAATATTGTGCAAACATTCACTTTCTTGTTTTTTAGTTTTTCGTAAATTTTCCCCAGAAGTGTTTAAGGTTTTTTTTAATGTAACTAAAAAATTAACACTACAATAAATTAGACATATTTCCCTTTCATTGATGAATTAAACGTATATGAAAAATATTGGTAACAGTTACAATTATTGCATTTATTATTATTCCATTAGCAATCATTTTTTAATAAAATAAATACTAAAAATTTGGTATAAAATATTCCGAAGTGTCAAAAGTTAACATATTTTTAATTTCTTTGGCTTCGGAATCATCTTCTAAACTTATTTTTGGCAGCCATTTCGTTCTAATAGAATAAATGACTGGATCTGAAGATATAAGTGGTGCATTAGATCAGAATTTTGGGCAGTTTTTGAATGTTTTCGTGTGTTAAATTTCCAATAGTGTTTAGCGTCGCTGTTTCTAGCTTCCTGCGCTTCTTCTGTTAGCTCTCCTAAAGGCAGGATACTATTTTCTATTATTGTTTTTTCATGGGATAATATTTTCATTTGCAATTTCATTAGCAAAAATATGGAATTTATCAGAATTTATACGTTTTTTTGCTATTAATCACCGCTAACAATATTTTAAAACGTTTGATTAAAGTTTCGTCGAGACCTGTTATTTCAGATGTTGTCTCAGGATCTTCAAAAAAACGCCTGGCTGTGTTTCCATCATTAGAGCTTCCATTACCGTGAAGAGGTTTATCCACAATTAGACACAACTGTTGCTTAAATTCATTTTGAATTCGCTTCTTTTCCTCAGATCACATGTTTTGCAAATCTGTGTTAGTTTTTACACTTTTATTTTCATTTTCTGGAAATTGCCGATATTTTATATCATATGCTAAATGTAAACAATATTCCATAAATCGTATCCTTGCATTAAGATGAGATATTCCAAATTTCAAAGCTTCTTCATTAACGACAGCTTCATTGACTATTTTGTGAAACTCTGAGCTTTTCTTTGCGCATATATTACACTTCCAAGTCGATGCGGTATCTGGGACGGCATTGGCTACTTTCCCATCAATCATCGTAAAAACTAGTTGAAATGAAATCTTTAGGATACATCCATTTATTTCCACGTAGAAAGGAGATATGATGAAAATTTCTAACTCTATTTTCTCCACTATGTTTTTTGTTAAACTTACAGTTTCCTTCCCATACTCAAAACGCACTGGCCGATATAAAAACTTAGCCTGGTGTAAAATTTGTCCATAAATCTTCGTAATTCTTATTTAATGCGGAGGAAGTTGATGGGGAAGTGTCTTCCTTACATAACCGCATTCTGAGCGGTACCAAAGATGTCATAAAAACACTTGAATTATCAACTTCTTCATCATGATTTTGATGATTTTAGAGTTGAAATACTTTGCACCATACGATTCAATCGCTCGGGAGATGCTGTTGGTAATACGTCTACAATTTTTCCAGCTTTTTTGGTTGTGTTTTTATTAAAACTGCTTTGAAGGAATCCTTTATTTGGTTCGAAGAAAAATTTTTAACGACTTCTGCTTGTCTTATTTTTTTTTTTGTCTTTTGTTGAACATTTTCGTTATCCTTTTTTGGCCGACCTAATTTCTTTCCGCCGATCTCTACATTGAGCTCCATATTTAACCAATCATTATATTTCTCCTTAAACCGTGTCTTTGACATCTTAGCTTCGTATTTCTTTTCATAACTTTTATAAAATTTTTCAATTTTAATATTTCCCTCAGATGTAATATTTAAAACATACGTATGATAGATAGTATCAAGAAGTTTTGCTATTTTCCCGCACGTTAGGATATATCTCCGAGCTTTTGCCAAATGACCTCGCACAAAGAATAATGTTTTAATGTTGTCTCCATGATAGATTATACTTAATAAGTCAACTATTTAAACAATATTGCGGCTTATATATTGAATAATAATTCTCAACAGGTAAAAAATTAGTCACGTATTAAGCTATTTTTAACAAAAGGGTTGCGCAAAATATTCTGAGAGTAAATAATCAGTCATTAGTTATGTTCGGTCAAAATATACTTAGTCAATCATCCTTGAATAATTTATTTTTGTAATCTGTTTTTTCTAATCAATTCAGTCTTTTAAACGCCTGGTTGCTCTTGTCACAAACTAAACTTGTTTTTGTATCGTTATGTATTAAAATAAATACATTGAATTCTAACGGGATTGCATTCTTGGCATTCCTCTTAAACATTCTTAGTCTAAGCAAATTATACCCTTTTAAGTTTAGTTATTGTCGAGAATCCAACTGAATAAAGTCGAAAGTTTAAAGAATATTCTGTGCGAATTTTATTTTCGATATTTATGTTCAATCAAGTTATTTATATTTAAGGTATTCATTTAAAGTACTTACGCCTCGTATACTGTGTATATGTTGTAAGTTTATTCGATTAATGTCAAAACTAGTTTATGAGCCCTCGTAAATGTATGCTTATATTTTCATGTGTAAACTTTTTCGTATTTAAACACACATTTGAATATTGTCAAAAATAAAATTATTTTGTATTGTTTTGTTTGTTTTTTTTTTTTTTTGTTTTATTTGTTTTTAAGGCCCATTAACTTTTCTCGAGAAGTTAACTTTACCTTAACCATGGGTAACTAACCAATATTAAATATTTATCCCTATGAAAATTTAACCATAATAACTTATCCATATTTTAACTCTTGGTAGTTAACCTTAGTATGAAATGTCAGAATAAAAACAAAAAGAAAAACAAAAATTAATAACAAAAAAATTTTTTTTCAATACGGGAAAATTAAAAGTTTTTCTCTCGGTTTTTTGTGTGTTTCTGGTCGTAAAAAAAATAATACACTTGACCACGTCGTTTTTTTTTTAAGATTCGCGGTCGCTAAATGCTATAAAATGATTGTGTCTTTTTGCATACCAAGAGAGGTGATTTAATTAACCATTTGGTAAGTCTATAAAATAAAAGTGGATTATTGGAACTATTTATAAGTATTTCGTGCTAATCGAGACAACCGGTGAAAGATTCGCGCATAAAATTAAAAAAAAAATAGTGGAAATTTTGTGATAGATTATTAAATTAAGGCAATTTATGTGATAAGCACATCAAAGTGAGTAGAAAAATAATCGCTGTGCATGATTTTGTATGTTTTTGTAATTGCGAGTCAAAACTGTGGGTTGTCCAGGGGTTGTTCCTCACATACTTTTAAAATATTTAAAACATGATTGGTTCACTTTTCATAAATTCGAGAGTGATTTCTATGCGCTTTTTTATATTTAAGAATTAAATTCAGTAGTCTTGTACTTCATTCAGTAGTCTTGTACTTTGATACATGATTAATTTTGAATTTGATATCATTATATTTCTCCTTAAACCGTGTCTTTGACATCTTAGCTTCGTATTTCTTTTCATAACTTTTATAAAATTTTTCAATTTTAATATTTCCCTCAGATGTAATATTTAAAACATACGTATGATAGATAGTATCAAGAAGTTTTGCTATTTTCCCGCACGTTAGGATATATCTCCGAGCTTTTGCCAAATGACCTCGCACAAAGAATAATGTTTTAATGTTGTCTCCATGATAGATTATACTTAATAAGTCAACTATTTAAACAATATTGCGGCTTATATATTGAATAATAATTCTCAACAGGTAAAAAATTAGTCACGTATTAAGCTATTTTTAACAAAAGGGTTGCGCAAAATATTCTGAGAGTAAATAATCAGTCATTAGTTATGTTCGGTCAAAATATACTTAGTCAATCATCCTTGAATAATTTATTTTTGTAATCTGTTTTTTCTAATCAATTCAGTCTTTTAAACGCCTGGTTGCTCTTGTCACAAACTAAACTTGTTTTTGTATCGTTATGTATTAAAATAAATACATTGAATTCTAACGGGATTGCATTCTTGGCATTCCTCTTAAACATTCTTAGTCTAAGCAAATTATACCCTTTTAAGTTTAGTTATTGTCGAGAATCCAACTGAATAAAGTCGAAAGTTTAAAGAATATTCTGTGCGAATTTTATTTTCGATATTTATGTTCAATCAAGTTATTTATATTTAAGGTATTCATTTAAAGTACTTACGCCTCGTATACTGTGTATATGTTGTAAGTTTATTCGATTAATGTCAAAACTAGTTTATGAGCCCTCGTAAATGTATGCTTATATTTTCATGTGTAAACTTTTTCGTATTTAAACACACATTTGAATATTGTCAAAAATAAAATTATTTTGTATTGTTTTGTTTGTTTTTTTTTTTTTTTGTTTTATTTGTTTTTAAGGCCCATTAACTTTTCTCGAGAAGTTAACTTTACCTTAACCATGGGTAACTAACCAATATTAAATATTTATCCCTATGAAAATTTAACCATAATAACTTATCCATATTTTAACTCTTGGTAGTTAACCTTAGTATGAAATGTCAGAATAAAAACAAAAAGAAAAACAAAAATTAATAACAAAAAAATTTTTTTTCAATACGGGAAAATTAAAAGTTTTTCTCTCGGTTTTTTGTGTGTTTCTGGTCGTAAAAAAAATAATACACTTGACCACGTCGTTTTTTTTTTTAAGATTCGCGGTCGCTAAATGCTATAAAATGATTGTGTCTTTTTGCATACCAAGAGAGGTGATTTAATTAACCATTTGGTAAGTCTATAAAATAAAAGTGGA
This sequence comes from Leucophora obtusa, assembly GCA_949987735.1. Classification (NCBI taxonomy): domain Eukaryota; kingdom Metazoa; phylum Arthropoda; class Insecta; order Diptera; family Anthomyiidae; genus Leucophora; species Leucophora obtusa. The sequence goes on from OX465298.1 coordinate 95,470,545, forward strand.
TTATTGGAACTATTTATAAGTATTTCGTGCTAATCGAGACAACCGGTGAAAGATTCGCGCATAAAATTAAAAAAAAAATAGTGGAAATTTTGTGATAGATTATTAAATTAAGGCAATTTATGTGATAAGCACATCAAAGTGAGTAGAAAAATAATCGCTGTGCATGATTTTGTATGTTTTTGTAATTGCGAGTCAAAACTGTGGGTTGTCCAGGGGTTGTTCCTCACATACTTTTAAAATATTTAAAACATGATTGGTTCACTTTTCATAAATTCGAGAGTGATTTCTATGCGCTTTTTTATATTTAAGAATTAAATTCAGTAGTCTTGTACTTCATTCAGTAGTCTTGTACTTTGATACATGATTAATTTTGAATTTGATACGCTGATTCCAAATTCTTAAATGTAAGTTACCGAAAATTGATGGAACAATTGTTTTTCTGAAAATGGTTTTCAAAAAATTTTTTCCTATAACGGTACACAAATTAAGAAAATGTTGTCCTATGTATTTTAGAGACCAAAATTCATTCTTTACTACCATCGTAACAAAAAGTCTTAAGCCGATTAGTATAGTATTTTAAAATTCGTAGAAAGCTAAAGATTTTAATCACGATTTTCTCAAAATTGAGAGGTGATAGAGAATTCGGAATAGAGATTTGGAATCAGCAAGTAAAATACTAAAAGTATGTATCAAGCTTCTACCAACAGCGACTTTTCATTTTGTAGAGGTGTATAATTCGTCTCAAATTGTTGTAATATTGGTCACCATTTTTGGTTTTAATTATTCAAGACAGATTTTGGCTCCCTGAACCAATAAAAAAATAAATTTTTCCTATTTCCTTATATAAGGCTTATATATCACAGAAACTTAAATCCTAAATAGTAAAAATTTGTGCACGATTTTAAGTACTGATGCAATTTTTATAAGTTTTGGTAAAGTGGGGGAAATGCACATCGAAAATACTTACATGTGTCATAAACGATTCTTAGACAAAGTTTGGTTAAAGCAGAAATTTCTATGGTTAAATTTTAGCATTGGTTAAAATTTAGATAAGTTATTCAAAAAATATGTTTACCAGTGGTAGAGGTATTAACCAGGGTTTAAATTGTGATAAGTTAACGGGCCTAAATGATACAAATTTAAAAAATTCTGTGTTTAATTTATGAAAAGATCAAAAAAGTGGCTAAATGCAAAATTGAAATGTGAATAGTTTTAAAAGGTGCGTTCATTCAAATAAACAGGTAAAGTTACAAATATACGCGATTACAAAAATACACGGTTTACGGGGACATAAATGCAGTTAGATGAATACCACTATTATACTTTAAAATATTCACCTGTAAAATATTTGTCTCATGTTGAAAAATGTTTTGTTTTTATCTGGGGTGTATGTTTTGAATACAATAATTTTACTTGTCCCAGAATGAAAAATAATTTTTTTACCTGGGGTGTATGTTTTGAATGCAATAATTGTACCTGTTACCAATATTTTTTATATACCTTTAATACATGAATGGAAAGGGAAATATGTCTAGTTTATTGTAGTGTTAATTTTTTATATACACTCAAAAAAAACCTTAAACACTTCTGGGAAAAATCTACGAAAAAAACTAAAAAACAAGAAAGTGAATGTTTGCACAATATTTGCATGTGGTTCTATTTTTTAACCTGAGGTGTGTGTTTTAAATGCAATAATTTTACCTGTTATCAATACTTTTTATATACGTTTAATACATCAGTGAAAAGGAAAACATGTCTAGTTTATTGCACTGTTAATTTTTAAGTAACATTCAAAAAAACACTTCTGGGAAAAATCTACGAAAAAACTAAAAAGTGTATTTTTTACAAAATCGTCTTTGAAAGTTGACTTTCAATATCTTAAAAACTATCCAAGGTACGTGCATGATTTTTTGCACCAATAAAGACTATTTTATTGTTCATGTAAAACAAAAACAAAAAAATAAACCGAACTATCCTTTTTTTGCAATTAAAATTATGGTGTATGGAAATTTGCCATTTTTTATAAAATCTTGTTTTCTGGATTCGTTTATGAATTGGCGCTACTTTTTGTTTTTGAAATCTAAACAGAATATATGGCGATATATAACTGTATTTCAGAAGGTATCAAAATCGGCGTGACTTTTTTGTTATATGATCGAAAACTCGAAAATGCTCATAAAAATTAGACCAATTTCGGTCAATGCTGTACGTAGGGTGAATGTTGTACCGACTACAAATTTGGATTAAAAGCATCTTAGAACCCCATTCTCTACGAATATATAATAAAATATTAACTTTTATTAAATAACTTCTCAGTAAAAAGTGAAAAATTTATAGCATCTTTTTGAGAAAAAAATGCAATTTTTCCATCAGCGAAAAATTTTTGACTTTGGAAATTTCTCAACACTAAATGGTTCGAGATACTTAAAAAAGGTTTTCACAGTTTCATTTCTTAAACTGTTGCCTATATGTCAGTATTTTTTAAAAAATTATCGTTATAATATCGAATTCACAATCGGCCAAAAACTTAAAAAAGTCGAAGAGAAAAATGAGTTTTTTTTATTTTTGAAATGAAATAACTTAAAACCCATAACAGTTATTATAGTAAAGTAAGCATATTTTTTCTTTGTTTCTCCAATCTCATTCCAAAATATAAAATTTCAACCATATTGGGCAATAATTGAAAGAGATACACGGTCCAAAAGCTATTTTACTTTTGAGGTGGTCTACTTTGACGCCCTATAAGTCACCCTGTGATAACACCATGAATCCATAATTATCTCATACATACTGATGCAATCGGACTTATAGTTTAGGAGATACAGATTTATTACCACTTTTTTTTGTTTCAAACCACTGTGCGTTGGGAGAGCAAAAAAAAAGTTGGTCTTAATGGAGCTTTCCCACAAACAAAAAAATTGACTTTATAAAACAAAAAAAAATTTAAATAAAAAAAAGAAAAAAATTTTTCCTTGCAACCGGATTTGAACTCGGGATTTCTGACTACAAACGTTTTTTAACGAAACGTCAGCATTTTTATAAAATCATTGCTCTACCAGTGAATTGATTTTTGTGGCGCTGGCAATTTCTCTCTAGGTTGCACTGGATAACCACTGGTTGCAAACCTTGGCATATCACTCTAAGCCCATTCTTTGCCAGTGGTTTTTTTATAAACCACCTAAATTTTTGTAAAACAAATACTGGCAAAACGCTTTTTGCAAACGCTGGCAAAGCGTTCCAAATGAGTGTTCTTGCAGTCATTTATTTTAAACACCATGGTTACCCAGTGGTATGGCAGTGCTTGATTTCCATCAGCGAAAAATTTTTGACTTTGGAAATTTCTCAACACTAAATGGTTCGAGATTAGGGTTTGGGGTTCGGGAATTCCCGGGCGGGAATTCCCGGGAAATCCCGTTAAAAGTTTGCCGGGAATTCCCGGGAAAATAATATATATTTTCCCGGGAAAACGGGAAATTTTAAAAATATTAAATTTTTTAAATTGTTTTTGTTTCGAATAGGATTTTTTAATTTTAGTCATAAAAAACATTTTAAATACCAAAACAAAAATGTCATTGTTAAAATCTTTTAAAAGGGAATACATTTATTTGACACAGAAATAAAATCTTTGCCAAGTAATTAAGAGCATTTCAACTAATAAAGAGTTTTCCCATAACTTATTCAAAATTAAAGTAGTAAAACCTAAAAACTTGGTAAAATGTTTAAAAGAAATATGAAAAAATAGCTTTGTTTCTTACAAATAATCGCCCTTACTATCTAAATTTTTCAAATGTATAATTTAGGTAAAGTCGACTTTAGTTAAAATATTGGGTGGCAGTATACCTTGACTTGGTTTATTTTTGGAGCATTCTGATTGGTTAATTTATTTTTTACCAATCAAAATATTTGAAAATATAAATATTTTTGTAAGGTTTTCATACACAAAATGAACAAAACCGTTTGATTAAAACTAAAGTCGACTTTAAATTTAAAATACTCCTTTATATTAAGGGTCAATAATTTTATAAGTAACGTTTTCATTAATAAATGTGAAAAGAAAAGACTAATGGTTAACGGTAGTATCTAAATTTGGTAATCCGACATCTAAATTTAGTTCACAAAAAAAAATAAAAACTAAAAATTGATGGTCATGCAACTTCTCTTGAAGAAAACAACAACAAGAATAACGTTTCAGCTAAAATTAGCAAAGTACCCGAAGAAAAAAGTGTAAGCTGAATAGGCATTAAAGGTTTTATGGTAGGGCAAACATTTCCTGAAATGGTATCCAAATTAGCCGCAGTCAATCCGCACCATAACTAGATCTTCGTTTATTCGAGAAAGTTTTTATAATAAAAACCTGGCATTGCAAAAAAATGAAACCGATGTAAAGAACATTATATTAAATTACTACAATCATGTAAAAGATATCGTGATGAAAGAAATATCGAGCAATATTTCTAACAATAGGAGATTTACTTTAATCTTAGATGATGGACAAGAATATCACAAAAGAGATATTTGAACATATGTATAAATGGAAATAATTCATTTTATAACCTGGGGTTGGTTTATATATCAGGAATGCTGAATAATGCTGATGAAATAAGAAGAATTGTAGAAATAAGACTAGAAGAGCTTTATTTGTCTTTGGAAAATAACATTGTGGCCACCATATCTAATGGGCCAAGTGTGATGAAACGGTTTGTTTCCGATAGTCCAGTAGTGGCTGCTTTCTGCTGGAATCATGCAATTCATTTGGCAGTGCTTAGAGTAATTTATGTGAAATCAAATGTTCAACATTCTGATATTTTTACTTTGAATTCTCACTACACAGACTGAATTTGTACTGAAATAGTGTTTTTTTTAACAAAAATTACTTATATAGGTGGTTTTCATTAACAATTTTCAAAATATTTCCAATCAAATTTTTTCATTCCCGTTTCCCGGGAAATAAAAAAGTCCGGGAAATCCCAAACCCTATTCGAGATACTTAAAAAAGGTTTTCACAGTTTCATTTCTTAAACTGTTGCCTATATGTCAGTATTTTTTAAAAAATTATTGTTATAATATCGAATTCACAATCGGCCAAAAACTAAAAAAAGTCGAATTGTGCCGTTGGCGATTTCTGACTGGGTGATGTTTTTTTAACTATAAGTATGGATTGTATAATGTTAAAAAATTTAATGTAAATTATGCTGATATTAGTATACAATTAGTGAGATTTAAGTGTATTCTTTCAAAGTTTCATAATGAGACAATTGCTATAACTCTTTTGCATAAATAATGATAAATAATAAAATATAATTAAAATTATACATCAAAAAAAACTTTTTTTAACTTTTTGACCAAATACTTTAAAAAGTGTACTCTGACATATGGATTTAACTGTCTTTTAAATATATTCCAAATTTAATACTCTCCTGCATTTTTTGTTTAACTGTAGACAATTTTGTAAAAAAAAAGTGCTTGGAATGCACTTTTTCGAACATTTTGAAGGCGCTTTAAATCAATGTTTTGACAGTGTTTTTTAAATAATCGGTTATATGTACAGTAGTGGACTAAAGTGGATACATTAATTCAAGATTTTTCGAAATTTGTTATAATTTTTATTTTATTATAGAAACTTAAATGATTTTTTTTAAAGCATAAAACTGAAACATTCTTCTTCAATAAAAACCTAAATACAGTAGACTATATCATTAAGAAGTTAATGAAAAAAATAATTGCAAATTGTGACCGCTTTTATCCAGTATTATTTCGAGCATTGCGGGATTTTTTTTATCGTGACATGATAAGAAACTTTTTATGGTCTGAATTAGATGGCTTGGAACACATGGACTCAACAGGACGGTGCCACTTGCCATACTGCCAATGAGCCTAATGCGAAGGACGCATTATTTCAAGAAACAACGCGGTGAAATGGCCGCCTAGATCTTGCGATTTGACACCATTGGACTTCTTTCTCTGGGGTTATGTGAAGAGTATGGTCTATATTAATAAGCCGGAGACGATTCCAGAGCTGAAGGCCGAAATCATACGCATTATAAATGATATACAGCCCGAACTATGCCAAAAAGTCATGGAAAATTTTGATACGCGCATCTTGTGTTGCCAGAAAAGTCGCGGTGGAAATTTAACGGATATTGTATTTCATACGTAAATGCCATAGACTAACAAACATGATGAAATAAAAAATATAGTCTTAACCAATTTTGATGTGTTTTATTTATAAAAGAAAATCTGGGGTCTTATTGAATAGTTAAGCTAATTTTAATTCTAAATAAATAAAACTTATATTCAATAAAGAAAGAAATAATTAAGATAAAAAACAAATTTCATATTTTTCGTATTTCGTGAGCGTGATTCAAATTAAAATTAATCACGTGAGCGTGAGTGAGCGTGATTATAAAAAAATGTTAGTGCGTGAGTCGTGCGTGATTATTATTTTTCTTTCGTCAGCGTGCGTAAGCGTGAGACAAAATTCACTCACGCTCCCATCTCTACTAGAAAGTGATTCCTGTACAATTATAGAACTGCAGAGTAGACCGTACCATCTTACAAGCAAAAAAAAAGTGCAAGGCAATTTGGAAAAAAAATTTTTGCCGAACGTAGGGTAGGGGTCGCTTTTTTTTAATTTTTCGTTATCTTCGGCATTTACAGTCGGATCTTAAAGTGTGATATATCGATTTTTTGTCTCGGGGAGACCAATGTTTCTTCCAAAGAAGAAAAATTTAAAAAGGCGACCCCTACGTTCGGCAATAGAAAAAATTAAAAATTTTCTGCTGAAATTTTTGAAAAACTTCCTTAACAAAACTTTAATGATTTTTTACGAGCTTTAATTTTCTGGCATTAGGGTTGTATATTGGGGTTGTAGGAACTGAGATCTGGTGGGTATATACTAGAACGGGATACTTGAGGTCAATGGCCCTTAGGGCAAAACATTGGAACCCTCGAGAGAAAAACATCGATATATCACACTCTAAGATCCGACTATAAATGCCAAAGATATAACGAAAAATGTAAAAAGGCGACCAGTACTTTCGGCAAAGAAAACATTTTTTTTCGAAACTGTCTTGCAAATATAATTTAGATTCGAAGGTGTTGGGCGAACTGTTTTTTGTGGTAATACTGCACAGTATAATGAGTAATCTTTTGAATTGCCCTAAAAATCTGTTAAAAGATGAATTTAATGGAAGCAAAGTTGCAGCTATTTTAAAAAAAAATTTCCTGTCACGAAACAAAAAGTTTCAAATTAGAAGCAATCAGTTTTTAAGAAATGCTGTTACTTACTTGAAGCAACGATATGATTTTGGAGATGAATCACTTTACAAAAATTTGTGTTTTAAATTTAAAACAATCTCTTCTATCATTAAAAATGCCCTATTGTATCACAAAGCTATCGTAAACGAATTTGTATAAATTTTATTTGTACAGGCTTTGAATTGTATAATTTCTGAATAATTTCTATCAAATCAACCCTCCGACAGACGGCGTAGGTCATTGTCGTAAGTTCAATTTCAATTATTTTAAATAAATATTAGGTTTGTTTTTTTCCAATTTTATATAAATATTCCATACCAATTAAAGTATTTATAAAAATTTTAAGTATGTATGTATTTAGCTTCTTAAAAATTAAGTAGTTATAAAAATGTTGCCAAGTCTTGAAAATCTTGGCTTTTCTCTTTTAAATGTAAACAAAAATATTTGTCATAAAAATATTTGAAATTTTGGTATTTTTAATTTGATAAAATATCAAAAACATAAATGCCAAAAAATGAATTATGTGTTTATTAGTAAAGGTAGTGAAGTGAACGTAATATAGTTGCTCTATTTCGCGTTCCGAGGAAGTCCATATATGAAAACAGCATTCGTACAAAGGCGGACGAAGTGTTTAAATTTTATTTGCTTACAAAAAATAAAATAAAAGTCACGAAGAAACGAAAACCTATTGTATAAAATTAAACTTAAATTAATATTTTAAAATAAAGCATTAAAGCATTTATCTATCTACTCGGTTAAAGCTAAATTTTGTACAAATCTGTATTTTTTGGCAAATTGTAATTTTTTGGAGGCAGTTTGCATCGGTTTCGGATATGCCCATCTAAAACAAGTGTCATTGTTCAATATATGTTCTTTGGAAGTAAAATAAAGTGTTTTTTGTATAAGATTTATATATACATTAATTAATGTAAAGTAATTCGGCAAATATTCGGTAAAGTGCCAAGCAAATTTGCACTGTAAAAATTTTTACGTAAATACCACTAATGTATAAATGTTGGATTCAGAATAGGTATTGAATTATGTAGCTCTACTTAATGTGTTCATTGTTTATGTTATAGCAAATACAAATATATATGTAGAAAAATAAAAATTTAAAGAAAAACAAAATTGTATTAAATATTTTGAAAAATATTACGATTGCAGTTGTGGACATCCCGGCGTTGGCAGTGATTGTGGGTCACCAATAAAGCAACGATCGCCATACTTCTTGTAATAATTGTTATTGTGGTAGTGAATAGAGCTCTGATGAACACTTAAGGGTGGCGGAGGTATATTATGCTTTCGATTGTGTAAATCTCCATTCGCATTCTTATTTGAATTATGCTGATGATGTTGGTGGTTATGATGATAGTGATGTAGGTGCTCACGATGGTGATGCTGTTGGAGGTGGTACTGATGCTGTTCTTGTTGCTGCTGTAAATTTTGATTATGATTCGCTGTATGATGATGATTATGTTGTTGAAATTTATGTTTATGAGTTCTCGATACCGATGAAAGTGGTGACTTTGAAAGCAATTTAAATCCATCATCGTCTAAAACATCTTTATATTCATACGGAGGATTGCTAAATAATTCAAATTCCTGTTGAAATCTCTTTGAAATCTTCATCATATTTATATTGTCACCAATATTAAAGTGCATTGTTGGTGAGAATGATGGAAAATTTGTAATTTTAATTCCATTAACGAAATAATAAAATCCATTATCAGCAGCCATTTGTACATCATGGTGTTCTTTTTCATTTTCCGATTTGTTTTTTGAATACATATCGTATTGTTGTTTTACTCATAAATTTGTCTGTATTCTTAATTGATGTTAGAGTAAAAAATATATATGTAGCTTCCATACAACGCAGTTTATATTCTATAGAAAAATATGTACTTTAATGAATATAAGACAAAAAGTATATCAATTAACGTCTTATATAATTCAAGATATAAGAAAAGAAAATATAATTATACACCAATCTTTGAATATGCACTGTACTTAAGAATTCATCAAAAGCAATGGGTTTTCAAGCATAATATATTTATAAATATTAGGGGTTTTCATATACACTCGTAAAGAAAAAAATAAAAAATCGCCCGATTGTTGATTCAAATATTTACGAAATTAAAAAAATGCGAACGCTACATAGGGGAAGCCCCTAAGCCCGGCCAAAGCCTATTACACAGAAAAGCTTTACTCAGCGAAGCCACTAAACTGCCTACCACATAGGAAAAAACCCCTAAGCCCAGCCGGAGGCCGGTTACACGGAAAAGATTTACTCAGCGAAGCCTCTAAACTGCCTATCACATAGGAAAAAACCTTTAAGCCCGGCCGAAGGCCGGTTACACGAAAAAACTTTATCAACTCAAAAAGTTTAACATTGTTCAAAGTTCAAAAATAGAAAAATTAAATATGAAATTTAACTCTTAATATCTGCGCTGTTAGAAGGGTTAAAGACTTAAAGTATACCTTATATTAAAGCTTAAAGCCTTAGCTACAAATAAATAATAGTTATTTAGTACATTAAATAGGCAAAATATTGAGAAACAGCACTTTTCTTGGAAAAATTCCATTTCAAAAACAGAAAATCATGAGCTGGCCCGCAATGGGTTAATAGTTTCGAAAATTTTTTATGCCGAATTAAAGATGCTTGAATAAGATTTTTAATGACATCCATTTGGTTCCGTTCAGATAAACCATTCCGAAGTTAAAAATATATAAATTAAATGATATATCCAAACTTAAGAGGCCCATAACTCGGAAAATATGGGCCGCCGACAGAACATTTTTTTTCTGAACTCACGTATTTTACCCCTAATTTAGCTATGCCCGTAAAGTAGATTTGTTCCATAAAAACTTATAAAAAAAATTAAAATACGCAGCAAACAATGGAATGCCACCAATAAATCCTCCATTAAGCACCGTTAACATTATCACACAAGTGTTTATACAGACGATGACAAACGAAACTAATCGATTCATCGTGCTCTCTACGCCCTGTCAGTGTTGCCGTTTTGGTTATTTTTAACCAAAATTGGTTATTTTTTTTTCCAATGTGGAAATGTGACCTTTTTTCATTTTGGTAACTTTTTTTGGCAATCAAGTATATACAATTTTTTTCTGTGTTTTTAGATTTATGTTCTACTTATGCTTGTAAGGAGCTTTCCGTACAAATTGAAATTCTTTGAAGAAACATTTGTAACTTTTTTGCGCATAGTTCGAAACGTATTCTTGAATTTAAAGAATTTCAATATTATTGCAGTGCAGAGCCACATAAAATATTAGGTACATCTGCTACCCGGTGACTGGCACTATTAGGGATGCCGATCCCGAAATCCCGATCCCGAAAATCCCGGGATTTTCGGGATTTAGAAATCCCGAAATCCCGGGATTGGACTTGAAAAAATCCCGGGATTTCCGATTTCATTATTTGGCATATTTTACCTCTTTTTGTATTTGTTTTTATTGTTATATTCGACCAAAATCACATAAATCTAATATCTTATTAAATGTTATTAAAAAACTAATTTTTCCTATTCATACACTTATAAAAAAAATTAGTACAAAAGTCAAACGCTAAGCGCGTTCTGATTAAATTGAACTAATTTTTCTGTTATTTTCTCTAAAAAAGTCCGTAGAAATAGGTCAAAATTCTGCTAAAATAACAGGAAATAGTACATGTATTTGCGCCAGCACAATTTTGACCTATGCATTTGTACGTAATTTTTTTATGAGTGTAAGTAATAGATTCAAATAGATTACAGATTGAATAAATCTGAATAAAAACCTTAATAATTTAAAAACTTTTATTCAGCTGTGAAACTTTTTAAAATCATAATTCAGCTTTATTTATTCTTTAAACGGATATGGTTTTATTTATTTTATTGATGATTTGCTAAAATCATAACTTCATTCAAAATAATTTTGCCGACTAAAAACAGCAAGTTTTTGTTAAATTATAAAAATCTCACAAACTGCCTTTCTGAAATCAGCAGAGGTATGTGTTTAATATAGTATGTAATGTTAGTTGATTTAAAAAAACTAATAGTCACTAAATATTTCTGATGATTTCGGCAGAGTAGTTTGTATTTGCATTCAATAAATTTTTTACAAATATAACTAAAAATTTGTAGATAAGCAGTGTTTCGGCTAGTTAAAAAGTTTCTTCAGAAGTAAATTGTAATTTGAAATTTACTTAAATTTAACTCATAAGTATATTACTTATATGTCGGAAATTTAACAATTGTTTAGCAAACAAGTTCTGCTGATTTCAGTATATTTAATCGCGGAACCTTTTTTACTAATTTTAAGTAGCTTTCTCTGCTATATTTACATACTTATTTCTATGAATGGAGTTTCTGTTTAAAGCCAGATTCACAATGCTGTAGTACTCCATATTTGTTGTATCATGCTATCTCTATTTTATATACTCCACTATGCAGCGAGGAGTACTCCAGCATTGTGAATCCGGCTTAATTTGTTTATTTCTTCATACTACAAAAAATAATAAGTAGATTTATAATGAATTATTTTAATTTGTAGGATTTATTTGAGCTATTTGGTTTTAAAATTTAAAATATGATGAAACAAGAAAATCCCGAAACCCCGAAAAATCCCGAAATCCCGAAAAATCCCGGGATCCCGATAAATCCCGGGATCCCGAAAAATCCCGGGATCCCGGGATTTCAATTTTCAAAATCCCGAATCCCGGGATTTGTAAAAACCAGTCCCGTTCGGCATCCCTAGGCACTATGTAATGTAATCAATCGTATAACTGAACAGTGGACTCCCAGCAAAATTTTTATGAACTGGTTGCCTTTGAATCTGTTCTAGAATAGGTGTTTTTACCACCGGTTCCGTGGAACAGGTTCTAGAACTGATTCCCGGAAGTCCAAATGGAAGGCCTCACTGTCGCAGAACCGGTTCTATAACTGGTTCTAGAACCGGTTCCAAAGCAACCTGTTCTAGTTTGGAGGAATATAACCTGTTGCTTTTGGGACAAACTCAAACAAAAATCACCGATGATAGAACATAAATTAGAACAGGTTGCATGCAAGAACAAGTTGTTCTACAACCGGTTCTTTGCATCCGACAATTTTGCTGGGCTGCTTTGCATTTATATTTTATATCGTTCGACTTCGAAGTAAACGTGTAAAAGCCTGTGAATTGGGGTAACTAGTGGGCGATACTAGCTTTAAGGTTTATTTTTTGTTTCTCTCATATATTCTTATGGTCTAATTCATAAACTTGTATAACAGTCTTATATTTTAAGCTGATTTGTGAAAAACAGTATTCATATTTGCTTAATAATGAAGAAAATAATAAAGATTTATAGTTGGTACTCATTAACTTTAAACCTTTAATAAAGTTTGGAGTGAGGAAGCCACCCTTTAATTCCCAACAAAAATATGTGTAAGTCATTCAACTCAACAACAACTTTTAAATTGGTTACAATGGAGCGATAAGTACTCTTTTTCTGCTTCGAATGTATGTGCTTTAAAACAACTTTCAAAAATGTATATATAATGTTGTTTTTTTCTTTGTAAATGCATTTGTTTGTAAATTACGAATTTGTTAGAGATTCCATTTTTTATCTCTAAAAAAACAAAATAGTTAATTTTATTAAAGTACTTTATTAATTTGCGATTATTTACATATTTTTTAATTATTCGTAAGTACATATTTCAAAAAATACTTCAATTACAGTTCCCAATGAAAAAGGGAAGGAAATAAAGAATTGGATCCCATTGAACCTCCTGGACTATGACCCAAATATGAATTCTTCTTTTCACTAAATGCAAATATATAAAAGTTAACAATTAAAATGTATTGTTAAGGCTCTATGAAGTCGCTCGCGTGCTTTTGCACCGTGCACCAAAGAAATATCTTAATAAAATTTGTTGCAATGTTAACATATTTTATCGTTTAAAACATACCAATCAAGAGGTTCGTTAACAGAGGTTGGTCCATTACCTTTGCTTATACATTAAAAGTTCTATAAATCTCACCTGCTTTAAATGTCGATATGCTTTAATTTCTATTACACCTTAAAAGTCGTAAAATCAAGCTAAATAAATAATTCTATAGTGACAAAAAATATATTATTTCTTCAACTTAAAAATAGATTTAAAAAAATAACTGCCGTCAACTTTAAAATGTACATTAAAGTTCCAAATTTTAATTAAAGTTAAAATTTTGCTAAATGAAATTCAACATAAGAATTTAACTACCCAGGTGGAAATTATGTGTGGTAACAAAAAAGAAGCGCTGGCAAAGCGCGAGTAGACCGCGGTCTTACAAAAAGAAGTACTGGCAAAGCACTAAATTTAGGCGCCTTCCCAACGCTTTAAAAGGGTGAATTCTCAGCACTTGTTTTCCTATAACATTATTTTGTTTTGTGGGCGCTGTGGTGTAATGGTTACCGCGTTGGACTGTTACACGTGAGGTTACGGGTTCGAGCCCCAACCAAGGCAACATCAATTTATGAAAAATAGTAATATGTATGAGCTTTTTCTATCCCTCATACATACCGCAGCGTCCTCCTTCGGTGTTCCCATAGCACTTAACCCCACCGAAGTAAAATAATATAACAGGGCTATGAACTAAAAAAGCTTCAACAAAGTTCGCCAACTCACCATCAGATGGCGCGCAACAACTGTTCTAAAATTTAACATCTCGCGCAATTACAGTGTTGCCATATTTGAAGCCCTTCATCTTTCACCACCTTTCACTTCTTCTCTATCCCCTTTCCAAAGGAAGCAACACGTTAATTAATAGGAAGAATTTCCTGAGTGTTGCTTCTCTTTAAAAAAAAAAAAAAAAAAAAAAAAAAAGTGAATATTTAAATAATTTTTTACTCCACAATACAATAACTCCAAGAATCGTCTATTTTTAGAGTAATTTAAAATTCTTCAGTGATGAGGGCTCATAATTTGGTGGCAGGGAAAACACTTGATTTTTATGTTTCTTGGTGCTATCTCAATACTTTGCAAAGCATTAAATAGATCGGTGTTAAATATCATTTGGGTGTCAGGAAAGCACTTTAATTTTTTTATTTGAGCGTTGGCAAAGCATTTGATTTTTATGTTTATGGGTGCTTTCCCAGGGCTTGGTAAAGCATTGGCACCACCGTGGAACGGTGTTAGCGTTTGGAAAGCGCTGTTAACAAGCACTCATACCACCGATGTCGGTGCTTGCCAGTGCTGGCCCCTTTGTAATTTTCTACCTGGGTAATCACGATTGCAAATTATAGCGTTGGAACTTAATCCATCGTTTAATGAAAAAGTTGATTTTAAGCTAACGATGGTTGACTTGCAAAATTCAAATGACGACATGGTATTCGCCTTCGAAATATGTCTGGGGAAAAACTGTCCTCCAACTGTTCTCGAATTCTTTAATGAATTTAAAGCTAAAATTTCAATCATAGATCTGCGGATTCAGCAAATTTATAATGATGGCCTTATTACTGTAGAGTTGTAAAATGAAAAAATAGTTTCCTAGTACGCTTTAATATTCTGAAAATTCCTTGAGTAATGTTTAAAAAAAAAATCAGTCAAAGGGTTACATATAACTTTTAGGCCCAGCTTTTAGGATGTAGATTATCTTTAAACTTAGTTTAACGCAGTTTATAACTGGAATACTGCTTCTAAAACCTATTTTATTTTTCGTTTTCGGTTTAACTAAACCAAGTTTAACTGACATCCCAAAAACTCGTTCTTAATGTATTAATCTTATTTAATTCAATATCGTAGCTTTTTTGAATTTAACGACTGAAGTAAACATGTTACAAACTTATTTAAAAAACTGTTGAACAAAAATTAAAAACGAGTAAAAAGGTTAAAGCCGTCATGCCGACTATACAATAACCTACACCAGTCTGGTTAAAAGCCAACTTTTATTTGGATCCGAAATTCGAATGGGTTAAAATGGGACTTGTGTCAAAATTTTCTATAATGTGAGTCAGCGAACTAAATTTCATTAAAATATCTTAATATTTGCGACCTGCAGTTTGTAACCAAGCCAATTTTGGGGGACCCTTATATGGCACTAGGTCTAAACATGGACCGGTGTTAACCAAAATCAATAGGCTTCGTCTTTGGGCTGATATAGGTCGGTGTACCAAATTTCATCAAAATATCTTAATATTTGCGACCTGCAGCGTAGAAACAATATAATTTTGGGGGGACCCTTATATGGGCACTAGGTCTAAACATGAACCGGTGTTAACCAAAATCAATAGGCTTCGTCCTTGGGCTGACATAGGTCGGTGTACCAAATTTCATCAAAATATCTTAATATTTGCGACCTGCAGCGTATAAACAATATAATGTTGGTAAGACCCTTATATGGGCACTAGGTCTAAACATGGACCGATGTTCACCAAAATCAATAGGGTTCGTCCTTGGGCCAACTTAGCTCTGTGTACCAAATTTCATCAAAATATCTTAATATTTGCGATCTGCAGCGTATAAACAATATAATTTTGGGGGGACCATTATATGGGCACTAGGTCTAAACATGGACCGATTTTAACCAAAATCAATAGGTGTCGTCCTTGGGCCGACATAAGTCGGTGTACCAAGTTTCATCAAAATATCTTAATATTTGCGACCTGTAGAGTGCGCACAAGAATGCATGGACAGACAGACGGACGGACGGACATCGTTAAATTGAAATAAAAAAAAATTCTGAGCCGATCGGTATACTATAAGGTGGGTCTAGAACCAATATTTTTTGGTGTTACAAACATCAGCAAAACTTATAATACCCTGACCACATAGTGGTGTAGGGTATAAAAAAAAATTGGTTTTGTCTGATTTTGACTTAATCGAATTGATTCAGATACAAAAGGGTTTCCTTAATATTGCCCTAAAAATAATAATAAATTGAAGCTTTTGTTACACAATAGGTTCAGAAATGAGCTCTGTACCCAGGTAGAAAATTACAAAGGGGCCAGCACTGGCAAAGCACCGAAATAGGTGGTACGAGTGCTTATTAACAGCACTTTCCCAACGCCCAAATGATAACACCGTTCCACGGTGGTGGCAATGCTTTACCAAGCCCTGGGAAAGCACCCATAAACATAAAAATCAAATGCTTTGCCAACGCTCAAATAAAAAAATTAAAGTGCTTTCCTGACACCCAAATGATAGCACCAAAAAACATAAAAATCAAGTGTTTTTTCCTTGCCACCAAATTATGAGCCCTTATCACAGAAGACTTTTAAATTACTCTAAAAATAGACGATTCTTGGAGTTATTGTATTGTGGAGTCAAAAATTATTTAAATATCCACTCTTATGGCGTTTTCTTTTCTGAAAAAAATGTTGCCTTTTTTTTGCACTTTGTTTTTGAATTGCCTTTTTTGTGTTCTCTTCTAAATTATGGGTAACATTCTAAGAGGGCTAGGTGTTCTTTTCTAAAAATGTTGCCTAAATAAAGGGCAAAAGTGCAACATTTTTCGCCCTCAAAAAATTTACGGGGTAGAGTGTTGCCCTGTTTTTTTTTATGTCAACGCCATGTGTATATACTCTAATGTTTTTTGCTAACTAACTCGCAACTCGGTGGCCTAGGGGGTACTATCATGGCTTCTGATGCAGTAGGTCGCAGGTTCAACCCCCGGTTGGAGCACAATATTTTTTTTTCTTTTTTTTTTTTGTTTTTATAAAATTTTAATTAGATTTTTATAGTTTTGCTGTTATTTAGTATTTAACAATTTTTTAGGCTAAAAATAAATAAAAAATTATACAATTTGTTTTAGATATGAAAAAAAATTTTAATTGAAAAAAGAAAATACATAAAATAATTTATTTTTTACTTTGGCTGGAATTTGAACCCGTCCAGCCTTTGTCAAAGGCAGGCATCACAACCACTAGGCTACAATTAATAATAGTTTGCGTAAACAATATTGCATGCGAGTATACAATACACATACATATGTTTAGAAAAATGCAACAGTGATTTTATTGTGTTCTATTCTGATTGGAAAAATGTAACATTTTAATGGGGTGAGGGCAACATTTTTAAAATGTTGCCTTTTAACAAGGCAACATTTTTTTACAGAAAAGGAAACGCCATTAGAGTTTCTTTTTCAAAAACAAGATAATGTTATAGGAAAACAAGCGCAGGGAATTCACCCTTTTCAAGCGTTGGGAAAGCGTCCAAATTTAGTGCTTTGCTAGTACTTCTTTTTGTAATACCGCGGTCTACTTGCGCTTTGCCAGTGCTTCTTTTTTGTTACCACACATAATTTCCACCTGCCCAGGTAGAAATTGCCGACGGTACAAAAAACAAAGCACTGGAAAACCGTTGGTTTACAAAGGTACAAAAAAAAGCATTGCAAAAGCACTTATTTAGAACGCTTTGCCAACCTTTGGAAAGAGTGCTTTCCGAATACTTGTTTTATAAAGTTTACCACTGTTTATGAAAACAAAAACCACCGGCAAAACATCGGTTCAAAACGATTTTCCAACGTTAGGTAAAAGGACTTTGCTAGTGCCTGTTTCACAAAATTTACAAACGTATATAAAAATTATTACTGGTAAAACATCGGCTTAAAACGAATTGCCAACGTTTGCTAAAAGAACTTTGCCAGTACTTGTTTCACAAAATTTACGACTGTACTGTTTTAATAGTGTTAACTTATAATTTATTTTTATATTATTACTAATTCCCTTTTATTACTGAAATTATCAGTATTTTAATACAAAATATCAATGTGCTCAAAACACTTATTTTTTATATACAGAAAAAAATGTTTTGCAACCATTTTATTTAAATCCAGATTTATTTTTTAAGATTACTTTTTTTTCGAAAAACTTTTTTGTAAAAATATCGTTTTCACTCTTAATATTCTCAATTTAAAGTAAAAAACAATAATTTCAGTTAAATTTTTCTTTATTTCAAATAAAAACTGTTAATTAATGTTGATTCTTTTCAAATTATCCTAATTTCCAATATTTCAATGAATTTTCTAAGAAAAATCTTTAAATTTTATCAATTTCAATTGGAAATCGTTTAATATTACAAAAAATACTCAGAATGTAAGTTTAATTTTTTATGTTTTGTTTTCCCATTTTATGTTATTTCATAATTTAATCTATAATCAAATAAAAAAAAATCTAAAACTTCAATCAATTGGGTTTTACTAATGTGTAATATAGGCAGCTCTTTCGGCATTTAAAATGCCTGAAAACCACTTTTTATTCCATTGTAATAGTACTTTTCAGAACGTTGGCAGAGCACTTATTTTACCATTGTTACCAATGCTTTGCCAACGTTCGGAAAGATAAACGGCCAACCCAAGATCGACGTTATCATTTCAAGGTTGACCCAGTACTTTAATTTTCGAAAAACGGACGCTCTGCCAGCGCTTGTACCATATACAGTGATTTGCTAACGTTTTGCAGTTTGTATTTTTCTACCTGGGTGGGAATTTTATAGGAAAACAAGCGCTGGGAATTCACCCTTTTCAAGCGTTGGGAAAGCGTCCAAATTTAGTGCTTTGCCAGTACTTCTTTTTGTAAGACCGCGGTCTACTTGCGCTTTGCCAGTGCTTCTTTTTTGTTACCACACATAATTTCCACCTGGGTAAAGGCTAAACATTAAAATTGCCTCTAAAATATGCTATTTCAGACATTATAAAAAGCACATTTAAATCACTTTGAAAAATGTATTATATTATATATTATAAAGAGTACTTCTAAATCACTCTAAAAATGCAAAAAAAAAACGTACTCGTATTGATGTGATGAAAATGTGTATCTAAAACCCATACTTTTATTAACATCATGTAATCACTTTCAAATTACTAACAAAATGCTTAAATTGAACTACTGACAACATGGGACATCACGTGTAAAATAAATCAGTGTTAAAGCTAAATTGTAACTACACCTTTTGCAATTGTAATTCAGAAAATATCAATTGAAATTCAGAAAATATCAATTGAAATTCAGAATTTCCATTTGAAATTCAGAAAACTTCAATTGAAATTCAGAATTTCCATTTGAAATTCAGAAAACATCAATTGAAATTCAGATTTTCCATCTGAAATTCAGAAAATATCAATTGAAATTCAGAAAATATCATTTGAAATTCAGAAAATATCAATTGAAATTCAGAAATCGTCATTTGAAATTCAGAACATATCAATTGAAATTCAGAAACCGTCATTTGAAATTCAGAAAACATCAACTGAAATTCAGAAAATATCATTTGAAATTCAGAAAATTTCAATTGAAATTCAGAAAATATCATTTGAAATTCAGAAAATATCAATTGAAATTCAGAAAATATCAATTGAAATTCAGAAATCGTCATTTGAAATTCAGAAAATATCAATAAAAATTCAGAAACCGTCATTTGAAATTCAGAAAATATCAATTGACATTCAGAAACCGTCATTTCAAATTCAGAAAACATCAACTGAAATTCAGAAAATATCATTTGAAATTCAGAAAATGTCAATTGAAATTCAGAAAATATCATTTGAAATTCAAAAAATATCATTTGAAATTCAGAAAATATCAATTGATATTCAGAAAACATCAATTGAAATTCAGAAAATATCAATTGAAATTCAGAAAATATCAACTGAAATTCAGAAATCGTCATTTGAAATTCAGAAAATATCAATAAAAATTCAGAAACCGTCATTTGAAATTCAGAAAATATCAATTGAAATTCAGAAAATATCATTTGAAATTCAGAAAATATCAATTGAAATTCAGAATTTCCATTTGAAATTCAGAAAACTTCAATTGAAATTCAGAATTTCCATTTGAAATTCAGAAAACATCAATTGAAATTCAGATTTTCCATCTGAAATTCAGAAAATATCAATTGAAATTCAGAAAATATCATTTGAAATTCAGAAAATATCAATTGAAATTCAGAAATCGTCATTTGAAATTCAGAACATATCAATTGAAATTCAGAAACCGTCATTTGAAATTCAGAAAACATTAACTGAAATTCAGAAAATATCATTTGAAATTCAGAAAATTTCAATTGAAATTCAGAAAATATCATTTGAAATTCAGAAAATACCATTTGAAATTCAGAAAATATCAATTGAAATTCAGAAATCGTCATTTGAAATTCAGAAAATATCAATAAAAATTCAGAAACCGTCATTTGAAATTCAGAAAATATCAATTGAAATTCAAAAAATATCATTTGAAATTCAGACAATATCAATTGAAATTCGGAAAATCATTTGAAAATCAGAAAATATCATTTGAAATTCAGAAAATATCATTTGAAATTCAGAAAATATCAATTGAAATTCAGAAAATATCAATTGAAATTCAGAAATCGTCATTTGAAATTCAGAAAATATCAATAAAAATTCAGAAACCGTCATTTGAAATTCAGAAAATATCAATTGACATTCAGAAACCGTCATTTGAAATTCAGAAAACATCAACTGAAATTAAGAAAATATCATTTGAAATTCAGAAAATGTCAATTGAAATTCAGAAAATATCATTTGAAATTCAGAAAATATCATTTGAAATTCAGAAAATATCAATTGATATTCAGAAAACATCAATTGAAATTCAGAAAATATCAATTGAAATTCAGAAAATATCAACTGAAATTCAGAAATCGTCATTTGAAATTCAGAAAATATCAATAAAAATTCAGAAACCGTCATTTGAAATTCAGAAAATATCAATTGAAATTCAGAAAATATCATTTGAAATTCAGAAAATATCAATTGAAACTCGGGAAATATCATTTGAAAATCAGAAAATATCATTTGAAATTCAGAAAATATCATTTGAAATTCAGAAAATATCAAATGGATTTCAGAAAACATCAATTGAAATTCAGAAAAATGTAAACAGAATTTTTTAAAGAATCCGGCCAGGTAGATAATGTTATACGCTATAAAAAATTTATGTATTGATTTTATCAAAATACTTTGATTAATAAGTGGGAGTAAAATTCATTTTATTTACGCGGGTGAGGATTATTTAAAATTTGTGTGTCTGAATGATTTTATGTAGACTAATTTCTTTCTTGTTGCGAATTATGGCTCCAAAATGTAAGGCTGAAATTTAAAGCCAAATAATAGTCTTTAATATCAGCGTTACGTTTTAATGTCTTTTAATTCGTTACAAGAAAGAAATTAGTCTACATAAAATCATTGAGGCACACAAATTTTAAATCTTTTTCACTCGCGTGAGTACAATGAATTTTACTTATTTTGATAAAACTCATATATAAATTTTTTATAGGGGATAACATTATCTACCTGGACAGATTATTTGAAAAAATGTGTTTACATTTTTCTGAATTTCAAATGATATTTTCTGAATTTCAATTGATATTTTCTGAATTTTAATTGATATTTTCTGAACTTCAATTGATATTTTCTGAATTGCAATTGATGTTTTCTGAATATCAATTGATATTTTCTGAATTTCAAATGATATTTTCTGAATTTCAAATGATATTTTCTGAATTTCAAATGATGTTTTCTGAATTTCAATTGATATTTTCTGAATTTCAAATGATGATTTCTGAATTTTAATTGATATTTTCTGAATTTCAAATGACGATTTCTGAATTTCAATTGATATTTTCTGAATTTTAATTGATATTTTCTGAATTTCAATTGATATTTTCTGAATTTCAAATGATATTTTCTGAATTTCAATTGATATTTTCTGAATTTCAAATGATATTTTCTGAATTTCAATTGATATTTTCTGAATTTCAAGTGATATTTTCTAAATTTCAAATGGAAATTCTGAATTGACCTTTTCTGAATTTCAAATGGAAATTCTGAATTTCAATTGATATTTTCTGAATTTCAAATGGAAATTCTGAATTTCAATTGATATTTTCTGAATTACAGTTGCAAAAGGTGTACTTCACAATCAGTTGATGCTATTCGGAGTGCTTTTAAAATAACTATTTTGTAATGAATTTTTTTGCTGGGTTGTTAAAGCATGAAATGATTTATTAAAGCCATCCCATCCCTAGAACGTGTGGTTTCCAACAACTTGCATCCATCAAAAATCGAAAAATTTCCAAAAAAAATTTAAAAATTAAATCAAAAAACATTACTCGAAATTCGATTACTTTTGTATGCTTCCAATAATATGTTCTAAAGAATTACTTTTTAATACACATTTCCATTGATTTGCTTTTTAAATAAAAAAAACTATTTTTAATGGCTTTTAAATTTATCTTAGCACATCATTAGTTCTCTAATTTACGGAAATACATTTTCACTTCCGATTACCGAGTCAATCGTTTACTAAGTTTGAACATCACTTACGACTTATTTGGGAGAAGAGAGAAAATAAACAATAGTGTTGCCAGTATCAAATCGAAAAAATAATTTATAGTTAAAATACGATTATGAATCAAGATTTCTAATAACTCTTTATTAAGCGAAATATGTACTTTAACTATAGCAAGCTTCAAATACCAAATAAATTTTTTTATGAATTAGCACATTACTGTGTTATTCAAAAACATTTAAAATAGCCTAATTACAGATTTTTAGGCTAATTTGGCAAAAAGAATATTCACAAATGATTAATAAAGCAAAATTTATTAAACGCTTAAAGCAGGGTATAGCCTAAAATATCTGTTTGATAAAGTTTGGAAAAATAAAACCACTGTAGAAAACTAAAAAACATGAATTTACAATGATTAAATAAGGAGTGAGATCATAAAAATGTTAACACACATTTTTGCCTATAACTTTGGTTTAAAGCTTCTCATATTTATTTTTTTGATAATTTACATTTTAAAAATATATCAGTTAATAAATTAATTTACATCATGAGTTTTAATTTGCAATTTTTTACACAATGAACGATAAAAGAAAAGTGCGCTCAAAAATAATTAAATATTTTTAACAAAACCAAACATGGACATACAAAAAAATTGCCAAAGAGACTAATTATGCCGCCAAACAGTTAAAAAAGTGGTAAAAATGTATCTGGAACACCTAACAATTGAAAGGAAGATGGGAACAGGAACAACGACTGGTGGCAAGGCATATAAAGTTAAAAGCATCCTTAAGAGAGCTCCTAACACATCTGGCAGAAAAACAACTCTGTTAGCCCAATGCTCGGACTTTTTTGTATGTAAAGTGAAACGTAAGGCAGGACTAAAGTCCTACAAAGTTCAAAAAGTTTCCGATAGAAACGCTTTTAAAAATTTGGATGCCAAAACCAGAGCTCGAAAATTGAAATCAAATTTTATACAAAAATACAACTGTTGTGTAATGGACGACGAAACTTATGTCCTGGCCGATTTTTCGCAGCTCCCTGGTCAAGAATTTTATGTTTCCGATGTTCGAGGAAATGTTGCGGAAAAATTTAGGTCGAAAAAGCAAACGAAATTCCCTAAAAAAATTCCTAGTATGGCAAGCCATATGTAGCTGCGGCCAAAGAAGCCAGTCATTTGTGACATCTGTCTCTATAAACAGCGAAATTTATATCAAGGAATGTTTGCAGAAGAGACTTCTTCCATTTTTGAGTCAGCACAATGTATCCACTTAATTTTGGCCCTATTTAGGATCCTGTCACTACATTAAGAAAGCGCTGGAGTGGTATAATGGTAATAATGTGGTTTTTGCACCAAGAGAGGCAAATCCACCAAACTGCTCGGAGCTCAGGCCAGTGGAGAGATATTGGACCACCTGCTCTAAAAAGGTGACAGAAACTACCATAAAAGCCTTAATGGGAGGGTTTCCGGAAAAAGTGGATAACTTTGTTCGTAGTGGTTAGAATTCCATGCAGTTTTTTTGTTTGATTTTGTATTAAATTTCATTTAACAAAAATTTGGTTTGAAGTCTTAAAATTCAGTGGTTTGTTTTTTATTTAACTTTATGTGTCTTAACATTTTTATGATCTCACTCCTTACAACACTTTGTATCCAACCAAAACAAAAAACTGCAAAATTTCCAAGACTAAACTCTTTTTTCGAAAATTTTCCCAAATTTGCATGAAAATAAAATAAAAACAAATTTAATAAAATAGTGATGCATTTTTAATAAAACCATACTCGATATTCGAATACTTTCAGTATTCGTAATATAAAAAATTCTTTTACACAATTTGTTCCCATTATTACTTCTCAGTAATGTTTAAAAATCGTTTTTTAATATGTTTTGGTTTGTTACAAACATTTTAATTTCCGAAATTTACAAGACAATATATTTTACCTACAATTACCGAGTCAATCGTTCACAAAATTCATAAATCACTAACAATAAAAAGAGAGAATATACAAAGTGTTGCCAGAATTAAAACCAAAATTAATAAACTTTTATTGTATGTTTTTGATTACAATTTTTTAATAAAGGTTTAATAGAGATAATGAATGCTTTAGCAAATTCATGTTTTAAAGCTAAATTAAGAAGTTTTTTTTTTTGAATAACAGCGTTAATATAATAAATAACTTGAATAAAGAAGGTGATGAAATTAATTGATGTAATTAATTAAATGTAAAAAATATTTTTATTGGCCGTAAAGCTGAATTATGTTTGAATGAAAGTAACTTGTCCAACTTAAAAAAAATATTATATTAAAAAAATATACAATCTTTTTATATAGAACTTTTAAAAGAAATCTCAAAATGCTATGAATTTTCAAGAAAAGATTTAAAACATCTTGCCATAATAACACCAAATCAAGTTTTAAATAATTTATAAATAACTTTGGAGCCATTATTGGCATCTTTCCCCAACTTAACAAGCGGTAAGAAGAAAAAATTTTAACCCAATGGAAGTTATTAAGATATTCGAACAATACAGAATTAAACAGTGGCTGGGATATACATAGTTGAATTTTGGTATGAAGAATCCAAATAAAAAAATGGAATGGTTGAAAAATGTTTTGAATAACTAATTTATTTTGGTTACAATGGAGCGATAAGTACTCTTTTTCTGTTTCGAAAGTATGTGTTTTAAAACAACTTTTAAAAATGTGTATATAATGTGTTTTTCTGTAAATTGTAAATGCATTTGTTTGTAAATTACAAATTTATTAGAGATTTCATTTTTTATCTCTAAAAAAACGAAATATTTTATTCACGTACTTTATTAATTTATTATTTACATATTTTTTAATTATTCGTACGTACATATTTCAAAAAATACTTCAATTACAGTTCCCATTTAACAAGGGAAGGAAATAAAGAATTGGATCCCATTGAATCTCCTGGACTATGACCCAAATATGAATTCTTTTTTTCACTAAATGCAAATATATAAAACTTAACAATTAAAATGTATTGTTAAGGCTCTATGTAAGTCGCTCGCGTGCTATTACACCGTGCACCAAAGAAATATGTTAATAATATTTGTTGCAGTGTTAACATATTTTATCGTTTAAAATAGACCAACCAAGAGGTTGGTTAACAGAGGTTGAGTATCCTACAATCCCTTACTCGTTGCTTATACACAAAAAGTTATATAAATGTTACCTGCTTTAAATGTCGATATGCTTTAATTGCCACTACGCCTTGAAAGTCGTAAAATCCAACTAAATAAATAATTCTATAGTGACAAAAAATATATTATTTCTTCAAGTCAAAAATAGATTTAAAAATTACTGCCATCAACTTTAAAATGTCAAGAGTATTCTGTCAACTAAAGTTCAAAATTTTAATTAAAGTTAAAATTTTGCTAAATTAACTTCTTGAACATAAAAACTTAACGAAACACGTATTGCAAATTATAGCATTGAAACTTAATGCACCGATTAATGAAAAAGTTGATTTTCAGCTAGCGATGCACTGTGGGCCAGCATCATCGAATTTTGGCCAAAACTAGAATATTGAATATATATGAGACTAAAAGATATCACAAAGGGGGGTTTGGTTGTTGATGATCACGAATCTGAAATACAAAATATAAAATTCAAAATGGCGGATCCAAAATGGCGTCCATTAATTTTTAGTTTTTATTATATTGGACTTAAAATAATCAATTATAACGACGTGTTTTCACTTTTTAAGCTGGGGCATACTCAGCGTGCCCAGGATCCGTTACAAACTATTTATATTTCGGTAAGAGAAGAAAACACTGTGCAATTTCATATTTTTTCATAACACGTTATAAACTTTATTATTTAATTGTTCTTAACACGTAACAAGTTGACACGACACGAATATTTATTTTTTTACAGCCAGCAGAAGTCGGTCCCGTAGTAAACGGCAGTACTTTGTAGTGGGGTAGAGCAGGACGATAGCTCACGCTCACGGCGATGATTGAGCAGAGCGATAGCTCACGCTCACGGCGAAGATTTGAGCAGAGCGATAGCTCACGCTCACGGCGAGGATTGAGCAGAGCGATAGCTCACGCTCACGGCAAGGGTTTGAGCAGAGCGATAGCTCACGCTCACGGCGAGGATTGAGCAGAGCGATAGCTCACGCTCATGGCGAGGGTTTGAGCAGAGCGATAGCTCACGGCGAGGATTGAGCAGAGCGATGGCTCACGCTCACGGCGAGATTTGAGCAGAGCGATAGCTCACGGCGAGGGTTTGAGCAGAGCGATAGCTCACGGCGAGGGTTTGAGCAGAGCGATATCTCACGCCCACGGCGAGGATTGAGCAGAGCGATAGCTCACGGCGAGATTTGAGCAGAGCGATAGCTCACGCTCACGGCGAGAGTGGTCACTGAGCAGAACGATAGTTCACGCTCGCGTCGGAATGGGCAACAGAACGATAGTTCACGCTCCCGCTGTTAGTCCGTATTATGGCACAGAGCGATAACTCACGTTACCGTCCCTATCGTCAGCTGTCTTAGGTGGTCGAGTTGGTTAAAGGTGTTGAACGATAGTTAGACACCTTTAAGCTATTTAGTTAAAATCTTCTTTAAATTCAGAAAGATATTTCACGCACTTATAGGTCTTACCTCGTTGCCGTCCACTGGCTAATTCTTCTAAAATCGATCAATGCAGCAGAACGAGCGTGATCGATGACACATAAACATTCACACATATGTATTACACAGTTGACAACAATTACATGAGTGTTACAATTAGTAGTACAATGATGCATTTTACAGTATTTTCTAATGTCCAATGTTATGTTTGACATCTAGATGGCATTTTGAATAAAATACTGTTAAATTCAAATATAATTTAAATAAATTAGAACACTGATAAGGAACCAATAATAAAATTAATTTTATATATGGGTGAAATCAAAAAATGTGATAAATTTTTGGGCCAAATTTGTGAGAAGCAAAAAGTGTTAATATTTCGATTTTTTCTTAATGGAATCAGTAAGTTTAGTCATTATAAACCTAATTGCAAAAAATCTCTTCTACAAGTTGTCGCAATAACTTTTTTGGCAAAAATTTAATTTTTTTTGTTGTAACGGAGTTTACATTTCTGCAAGCAAAAGATATAACAAAAAAAATTGCGTACTAATTTTGTTCAATTTATTAGTTTTTCGTATTTGGGTTTGCTTTCCAATGATATATAATTTGTGTTTATCAAATTGGCGGTTTCGCGAATAAAAATACAATTCATTCCGCGAAAAAAAATTTTTTTTTTAATTTTGTATTTTTGGTCCTTTTAAATGCTTTTCAAAAATATAACATTTTTTAAAATCCAAACAGCGGTTGCGCAGTTACAAAGTAATATATTAAAAACATAACATTTCACGATCAAAAAATTCTTTAATTGTCTGAAACAAATTTAATTTGTCAAACTAATGTCAGTAATGACTCGAAATATCGATTCAAAACCAATGAAATGCAAAATCAATCTTTTTCGCTCCAGCAGCTTAGGGTAAAAAACTAATAACTTTTTTTGATTTGACGCAAAATTATTAGTTGAATCGTCTTTTGACGCATAAATATTAGTTGAATCACCTCTGTTTATGGTTATTTTAAAATATTTTAAACATATATCTACGTTTATTTGAATGAAACCTGATGCAAACAATTGTGGTTACGGAGTTTACAGTTACGGAGTTTACATTTGGTTACTTTTTTCGTTTTCTTTCAGAAACGCTTTGTCAGAATTTTTTTTCCGAAACAAAATCGCTTGATGCATTTGACATTGTTTTTCTTACTCGTTAAATAGTTTGGTGTAAAAATTAGGAACGGAGTTTACAACTCACGACCTCATTTAGTAAAATCATCATTAAGGCATATGAAGCCAATAAAATATTTTAAAAGTAGATTTTCAAGTTTTCTCGCTCTCCTGAAAATCTATTAAAAAACACATGTGACATTTTGCAGGCCGGTCGACGAAATGCTATGTGGTAAAATTGGGTACCCGCGGTAAACTCCGTGGAATAAAGCTAGTAGAAACAAAGAGAAGATAAATAGAAGAGATTCTTTTAAATGATTCTTTTAAATTTTCGGGATGAAGATATCTTTGTCTACAATTGGAAAAAATGTACAAAAAATTTATTAAAAAAATGGTTTGAATAAATATTTTTTTTTCTTTAAAATATATTTTTGCAAAACTAATTGTTCCTGAAACTGTTTCAGTATGACTAAAAATATTAGTTTTAAAACCGATCTACCAAAAGGATTAATGCTCTTTGATGGCTTCTTGGAACTAGTTCTGAGCGCCACAATTCCATATAAAAATCATGCTTACAAGGATATGTTTTAGAACCGTTCCGTAGAACTAGTACCTGTTCCTCAAACCATTCCCTAGAACTAGTTCTAAGGGTGACAATTTCAAATAAAAATCATGGGTAACAATGCCAAAGTAGAACTTGTATTGTACTTGTACTTTCTTTAGAACCCAGCAAAAAAAGTCATTACAAAAATGTTATTTGAAAAGCACTCCGAATAGCATCAACTGATTGTGAAGTAGTTACAATTTAGCCCTAACACTGATTTATTTTACACGTGGTGTCTACATACATAATGTTAATAAAGTATGGTTTTTAGGTATACATTTTCATCACATCAATACGAGTACATTTTGTTTGCATTTTTATACATTTTTAAAAGTGATTTAAATGTGCTTTTTGTAACATATGAAATAGCATGTTTTAGAGGCAATTTTAATGTTTAGCCTTTACAGAACCCATTTCTGAACCTATTGTGTAACAAAAGCTTAAATTAATTATTATTTGTAGGACACTTCTTTTGCATCTGAATCAATTCAATTAATTCAAAATCAGACAAAACCAAATTTTTTTTAAATTTTTGTTCAACAGTTTTTTTTAAATAAGTTTGTAAACATGTTACAGTCTTTAAATTAAAAAAATACGATATTGAATTAAATAAGATTAATAAACTAAGGCCGAGTTTTTGGGATGTCAGTTAAAATTGGTTTAGTTAAACCGAAAACGAATTATATCAGCCATTTCAATTTTATTAACAAAAATTTGCCTGAACAACTTTTTCTCGTTTAGAATTTAGGTCTTCATTGAAAAAAATAAAATAGATCACATTTTAGAAGCAGTATTCCAGTTATAATCTAATGGCGTTTTCTTTTCTGAAAAAAATGTTGCCTTTTTTCTGCCCTTTTTTTACAAAATGCCTTTTTGTGTATAGTAATAAAAGGTAAACATAGACAAATTTGGTATCAAATTAAAGGTATTTCAGATATCAATCTACCCGTGTATAAAATATGTCGAATTATTCCCTAATTTTCGTGCAATTTAACAAAATGTCACATTTTTCTATATTTTGGTGTTTTGTTAAATAAGTAGAATATTGTTGGACATTTTTGAAGCATAGTTAAATAGGTCTTTAAAATACCTTTTTATACCTAATATGCCTATATTAACTTATTATTTCTATGCACAAAAATACATTTTTTAAAAAAAGGGCAGAAAAAGGCAACACTTTTTTCAGAAAAGAAAACGGCATAAGTTTAAAGATAATATACATCCTAAAAAATGGGCCTAAAAGTTATATGTACCCTACTCTGATTAAATTTTTTTAAAACATTACTCAAGGAATTTTCAGAATATTAAAGCGTACTAGGAAACTATTTTTTTCATATTTTTTTTTTACATTTTAACAAATAAAGGAAAGAAAAGCATCGACATTTTACAACTCTACAGTAATAAGGCCATAATTATAAATTTGCTCAAGCCGCAGATCTATGATTGAAATTTTAACTTTAAATTCATTAAAGAATCCGAGAACCGGTGGAGGACAGTTTTTCCCCAGACATATTTCGAAGGCGAATACCATGTCGTCATTTGAATTTTGCAAGGCAACCATCGTTAGCTGAAAATCAACGTTTTTATTAAACTATTAAGCATTAAGTTCCAATGCTATAATTTGCAATACGTAATTAGTTAAATTCTAATGTTGAAGAAGTTCATTTGCCAAATTTTAACTTTAATTAAAATTTGGAACTTTAATTAGCAAAGTCCTCTTGACATTTTAATGTTGACCGCAGTCATTTTTTAATCTATTTTCGAGTTGTAGAAATAATATTTTGTTCACAAGGGGTGTGCTATTTGTTGTATCGTTGTATCGTCCTAACAAAAAACAGGGTTGTTAAAGTTTTTATTTGAGTTTAAAAACGATTTTCTATTAGGTTTTGTATCTGTTAGCACACTTAAACATAGGACACTAAACATACGTAAAAATGTTTTATCGTGCTATTCTCAAATGTTGTATTTTTTCAATTTAATTTTTAACAACTCTGTTTTTTGTTAGGACGATACAACGATACGACAAATAGCACACCCCTTGTGAACAACCTTAATCTATTTTTTGGCACTAGAATTATTTAGTTTGATTTTACAACTTTCAAGGTGTAGTGGCAATTAAAGCATATCGACATTTAAAGCAAGTGAATTTTTTTTAAATATTTTGGTCACAAAAAATTTTTGTTCGTGGCAACACTGCCCTCTGTATATATTAACGATAAATATCCTAGCAATAAGTTAAATACGTCCGCAGAATAACGGCATAAAATTGCTGATTGTCGAGCTAATGTTAAGAGTATGAGAATACGTAGTTATGTTAAAACCAAGGTTGGTTACCGAAACGAATAACGGTAAGGGTAACGGTAACGGTATCAGATTTCGTTTGTTTAGGTAACGGTATTTAAGACTGTTTCGGTAACGGTATACCGTTATCGAAACAGCAATACCGGAACGTACCGGTATTATAAATTATGTTAAAAACATATAAAAACATGGCATATTTTTAATTTTAAGTACTGAAAATACAGATTTTAAGCTATAAATTCAATACTGGTAGTTTTAATAAGTAAAATTATTATCTATAAATTTTTTGTAAAAAAAAAACACTCAAGATTATAAAATAAAAAATAAAAAAATTGTAATTTTTATATAAAATAATAAATACCGGTAAAATACCGGTAACTACCCATAAAAATAACGGTATCGGTAACGATAACGGTATTTAGAATTTTTTTAGAGGTGATAACGGTAATGGTATTCAATTTGAAACGGTATTTTAGCGATAACGGTATTATAACGATAACGGTAACCAACCTTGGTTAAAACTCATAATTTGCAATAATTCAAGGTTTTGCTGTGCTTACTTGTAAAAATCCAAAATTGCTACATTTTTTGTCTTTTGTTTATAATTAGTTGAATTGTATTTAATTCTTAATTTATTTAGATTTATTTGTTATTCGTGCTTTTTCTCTCATTTCATGAATGGTGTCCTCTTTTAGAAATGACATTTTATCTCAGCAATTATTGTTAACGAAGATTCCCAAAGAATTATTGCGAGATATGTTGCCGGCAGAGCTTTAAAGAATTAATTCCTTTTTGGAATGAATTCCCAAAAATTTAATTCAATTCATTAAGTCAAGGAATGAATTTATTAATAAAACATAAGCAGGAATTATTTCCTGTGAATGAATTCAAAGAATTCAAATTTATAGAATGAATTCCCTGACCAAAACACTAAGAATTCGATTTAAAGAATTCATTCACTAAAGAATTCATTCAACACTAGTTAATTCAATTTGAAGTCAAGGAATTCATTCGATTCTAGTTAATTCAACTTTTGGCTAAGGAATTCATTCAACTGTGCACTTAATTCAACTTTTGATCAAGGAATTCATTCAATTCTAGTTAATTCAACTTTTGGTCAAGGAATTCATTCAATTCTAGTTAATTCAACTTTTAGTCAAGGAATTAAATTTATTTCGTTTAATTCCCTAAGGAATTAAATTTTTTTCGTTTAATTCCCTGAATTAAGTTTTCAATTCCTAGGGAATTAAATAAAAAAAATTTAATTCCTAGGGAATTAAACGAAAAAAATTTAATTCCTTAGGGAATTAAACGAAATAAATTTAATTCCTTGACTAAAAGTTGAATTAACTAGAGTTGAATGAATTCCTTGACCAAAAGTTGAATTAACTAGAATTGAATGAATTCCTTGACCAAAAGTTGAATTAACTAGAATTGAATGAATTCCTTGTTGAATGAATTCATTAAATTTTATGAAGGCATTAAAAAAAAATTAATGAATTCCTTTAAGATAAATCGAATGAAAAAAAAAGGAATTCATTTAATTCCTTAAGTTTGGTCAGAGAATTCATTCCCCAAATATAAATTCAGTTCAAAAAAAGGGAATTAGGGAATTAATTCTTCGTAGCTCTGTTTGCCGGCAATAAATATGAACGCAATCGAGTGGTCTACACTGAAGATAACATAGTTTTTACATTTGCTGCAATATATGTCTACATATTTATTTTTAATGTAGACTGGGTGTTGAGAAAGCGAAAATTTGTATCGGCCTGTGTTAGCCTATTGAAAATACACGTAAATACAAAAAAAAAAAGAAGAAAGGAGCCATTTAACAGAGTTTGAGAGAGTTGGTAAGTCTTTAAAATGTCTCTGCTAAATGCCGTTTTCGTACCGGTATAATTTTGTTCTTCATTTCGGTAATGGTTTTTCCGGTTACGGTATATCAAATAAAAAACCGTTATTATCTCAATAAAGCTTGATTTATTATTGCTAAAGCTATACATCCCTTTGTATCTACGTCTACTACTTTCCAGTATTGGGGAATAGTATTGTAGGCAGAGGTGTGAATTGCCCATAAGAGTAAAAAAAATGTTTTTTAATCGATTTAAGCATTTCTTCCACTCTGTACTCCAACAAAAACGTTTAAGCCCTGTATTCTGTTCCTTTAATTTAAGTTGTGAAGATAAACATTTTTTTGATAATTTTTTTATTTTATATGAAAGACACAATAGCAAACACAGTTAAGCATAAACCACATAAACGCAGTGTCAACCGCAGTGCAAAGTTTTGTCGATAAAGTAGTTTTTTGTTTCTTCTTTATTTGTCACTGCCTAGAAATTAGAAAATTTTCTAAATAAACAAGAGCTGTCTTTAAATTAAATTTAATAAGAAATTTTTAAAAATATTGAATAGATTTCGCGAAATTCAAGAAACAAATTCGACAGGACTGCTGCAGTTCACTGCCACTGTGAGTATCTGTTTTAGGCTTTATACTTCATATAAAAAAATAATTTTTTACGTGCATTAGACCGACTCACGAAAAAAAGTAGAAAAAGTGCCCCCTCAAAATAAACCTTGGTTTGTTTTATGATGATTCCCAAAATATTTCGGTCTAGCAATCAGATCTCACGAGCTGGACCATTTTAAAAAAGGTCTATTTTTTAGTTTTTGTAAGAAATTTGCATTTCAGCTTTAGACAACATACTCAATATGGGCATCGTATGAAAGGTTTTTTTACGGCGCGTTCAGCGGTATATATAACATGTTCAAGCGTATCCAGACATGTCCTATTTTCAAGGATATTCTATTAAAAAAACAAATTTTTTACCCTTTTGTACGGAGATGTTTGTTATTGAAATGTCAAACTTACATATCATAATCTGTAGTCGATTTAAATGAACACGTGTTTCAGATTTTTTTGAAATTCGCGATTTTTTGCGTTTTATCAGAAATTTAATGTGGAGGAAAAAATGTGTTCTAAAAAGAAAGTTTTGGTATCCATATTGCCATATTTTCTCCACCATATTGAATTTCTGATAAACCTGAAACACGTGTTCACTTAAATCGACTAGAGATTAAGATATGTAAGATTGAAATTTAAATCACAAAATTCTTCCTACAAAAGAGTCAAAAACTTGTTTTTTTTTTGTAGAATATCCTTGCAAACAGGACATTTCTAGGAATGATTGAACATGTTATATATACCGCTGGACGCGCCTAGAAAAACCTTTCATATGATACCAATATTGTGTATATTGTCCTTTGAAAAATACCAAAGTTCTGCCAAAAACTAAAAAAAATACCTTTTTTAAAAACGGTACAGCTCGTGAGATTTCATTCCTAAACCCGAAATATTTTGGGAATCATCATAAAACAAACCAAGGTTTATTTTGAGGGGGCAATTTTTTTGCGTTTTTTCTGTCCATATAAGGTGAGTCGGTCTAACGTGCATGAATTTTGAGTGAAAATGTTGTAGAATTATGTGCTTATTCATAAAAAATTTTTATTTGGTTTTTAAAGTTTGCTATGTTTAAAGTTCACATTTCGTTTAATAAATTATTATTAGAATTCTTGATTCATAATCGTATTTTAACTAAAGGGTGATCCAACCATAATGCACGATGTTAATTGTGAGTCACACCTTAACGTCAAGTTTTTTGGCCAACTTAATTTGAAATTTCTTTGTTTCAGAGTTTGACAAATTTAACCATAGAGAGGTACACAATTGAGCAGCGCGTTAAGATTTTTGAAGCCACTTCGTTCTGCTCGCCCAGTTCTTCGAAAATGAGGTCGGCCAAGCAGTTACCGTGAATGGTGTTCGCTATGGCGAGATGGTAACGGACTTCTTGTAGCTAGAAATTGAGGATACGGACCTGGACGATATATGCTTCCAACAGGATGGTGCACTCAAAAAAGTTTGACAGTTACTACATGACAGTTGTTTGTGTAGTAACCAGTAGTTGTTGTTTTTAACAGTAATTACAGTTGTTTTTCTATAGAAAAATGCAAAACAACTGTTATGACGGTTATCTAAGAAAACAACTAACGAAAGTACTGTAATTTCGTAACAGTTGTTTAAAGCAGCTATTTTTAATATTATAATAAACAACCACCAAAACAGTAATTTTACAGTAAACAGTTATTTTTGATAGTTATTTAAAAAATAAACAATTTCGGTGAACTTTTTTGAATTTTAAAAATTCTTGTTTAGTTTATATTTGTTATTATTGATATATTTCTAGTTTGCAAATAAAAATCAGAAACTTGTATTGTATCTCCAATGCATAAAAGCATAATAACTGGAGAACGGTTTGAAATGTCAACTTCGAATTTTAAATATGCTGAAGTAATAACATATATTTTTGTAATCGAAAGAAAAAAAATATTTCTTTTTTTATTAAAATATACTAATTAGAAATTTATTAATTCAGTTCGAGGCCAATTTCCTTATTATGAATTGACATAATAATAAGTACTTTTTTCAAAAACTGCTATTTTTCTTCATCAGGATACTCTCCTAACAAATACTTCACAGAGTTTTTGCTTACAAAGTGTAGAGGCACTTTCAGGAATGAAAAGACGATCGTTTCGGGGATTTTCCAGGTCCCCTTCTTCAGTTTGCTTTAGAAAGTGGTGGCAATAGTGCAATGCAATTTGAAGCATCAAAATCTCATACATCAACAAAATGATAATGGAGCAAACAATAAAATATGTTTTCGAAGTCTTTTGCAAAGACATAACCACAATAGAAATATTATGAAAGTTTTCTGTTTTTGTATTTCATACCGTCGGTATAAGTAAAATACAAATTTTATTTTTCTCTTACTTCTTTGTCAATACAAGAAGAGGCAAAAAACATTTCTCCGTACTGTGACCTTTCTAATATCGGAAGGCTTTGCTTTACATATATAGCATACCGCATTTGATGATGTTTGTGTTATTGTGTTAGCCACCTTTCCGTCAATCATTGCCAAAACCAAACTATGACTTACTTCGAAGATTTTGTCAGAAATTGTGATGATTGTTTTATTTAAATTTTTTATTTCATTTTGAACTCTTCCAACTTCACTTGTTATAACATCAGCTGTTTCTTTCACAAATTCAAACTTCAAAGGTCTACAGAATCTTATAGAGGAAGGTAGTAAATTTTTCCAGCACACATTATTTGAATCTACCAAGTCCGTCAAAGTTAATGGTACTAAAGATGTCAGAAACATATTTTTATCGCTTGTGTTATCACTTGTAAAATTTTGATGGTATTCACTGTGGCCAGACGATCCATCACATCCCCATTTCGAAACTAAATTCAACTGCCAAGGAACTTCTTCTAGCTCTGTTTTTGATTTTGCCTCCAATATTCTTGTAGCTGTATGATTAAGTAAGTCTTGTAGACTAACTTTGCTCATATTTTCTTCTATCAGCAAATTTTTTGGATAACATGCTTTTTTTGCTATAAGCACCTGTAATTTTGTTTTTGAGGACCATTATTATAAAAAAAATTATTACAAAGTACTAATGTACCTCAGCAATACAAAAATCAAAATCACAAAAGTACCTGGTGATATGGTGGAAAAATATCACTTCCAATATTCTTTG
This sequence comes from Leucophora obtusa, assembly GCA_949987735.1. Lineage (NCBI taxonomy): Eukaryota > Metazoa > Arthropoda > Insecta > Diptera > Anthomyiidae > Leucophora > Leucophora obtusa. The sequence continues at coordinate 95,507,329 of OX465298.1, forward strand.
CAGCATTTCGCATAAGTTCGTATTGGTTTTTAGATAAATGAGCATCAAGAATCAGGCTTAGTGCCTCTTCAGGTGAAAACTTATTAATAATTTTCTCTTCATGACATATTTTTTTCGCAGCAGATGTTATGAGTTCTGCCGAAACATTGCTACATAGCTCATTAATTTTATTTTTTTTGCACGAGGGCCTAAATCCTCATAGCTTTTTGTTGGACGACCACGAGAGCTACACGGTTCAACTCCATCTTCGGGAAGATCCCCAAACGTATAGAACTTGTCAGCCCAAGCTTTATTTTTTTCAAAAAAAAATATTCTATTACGACTAGCGCTTATCCACCGCTGATTAAAGCGCGGCTTAAAAGTTTTTATTAAATAATTTTTAAATACTTTTAAACCATCTTTTTTAATAAAATTATTATTTATTGATACTACATCCACTACTGCATCAACGTCATTATTGTAATCAAGCAGAAGATGTACAATTTCACCATTAGATATTTGATAATTATCCATGTTTTATAAATCAATGCACTTATCTCGAAATAAACTTCCCAGGAAAATTTTCTGTTCCAAAGAATCGGTTGTGCAATAGATACTTTTCATTCACAACCCCTTCTACTGTCGATTCTAACACCGATTCTTTTTGTTTGAAATTGTCCCAAAAGCAACCCCTTCTATGGCTCCAAAGTGGAACCGGTTGCTCTAGAATCAGTTCTGGAACTAGTTCTGGAACTGATTCTACGTCACCCACACCTTCCATATAGGATCCCAGCAACTGGTTCCGGAACCAGTTCCACAGAATCGGTTGCAGTGGAACCAGTTGTAGAATGGGTGTAGTTGGCTACCGATTGTAAAAAATTTTCCTGGGTTTGCTTATGTTTATAAATTTCTAATGTAAACTGAAAAGAATAATAGAGAAAAAAACTAACGGCAAATTACTAAATAAACAGATTTGCAAGTAAATTTGCATTAGTTGTTCTTGTATTTTTTTATTTATATATATCTTTGAATATTTCTCTGAGAAAAAAAAAACAATATTATTGATAAGCGAGATTATTAAATCTCTAATTTCTAATAAAATAGATGTGCTCTTATCATCATTCATTGTTATAACAAGAGGTATGGTTGCTATGGCAACAAGCGAGCAAGCAGCAAACGTAATATAACGAGAGAATGCGTAATAAGCAATAAAAAGTAGCTTGTTTTCTATTTAAACGTTTACTAGACAAAGGCTAGCAAAAACTAGCAGCTGAATTTAACTTTATTGTTTAAATTAGACTTCAAGATTTCATTTGGTATAATGAAATCTTGAAGTGCTCGACCGCGCACAAAATTCTAGTCCATCAAAGTTGAAGAAAATAATAATTTTTAGACTCCTAAGATGAAGCAAATTTTTGTCAAAAAAATTTTTTTTCTTTAATTTTTTTTTTTTTAATTTTCATCTTAAATACCTAAATTATGGGAAAATACACAACAACAATACATATTAAAAGTCATTCCAAGAGTTTTTAGTTTCTTACTATTTTTAGGATTTTCTTTCAAATGTTGTGTGTTAGACTTGGCACACTTTGAGGAAACGCCTTGCAGTGGTTTTAGGATAATTAGTGTGCTGATTTCGAATCTGCAACCAGTTTGTTGAAATTGGCTCTAGATTTTGCACAATTCGGGATTTAAATTTTTTCAATGTTTTATCCAATTTTTTCAATAAAATATACATAATATACAAATAATTTAGTAACTATAGCTTCGGAAAGAAAATGCTTTAGAACAGGGGTGGCAAGACTTTTTTCAAATTTGGCAGACAAATTTTTTTGTAAAAACTTTTCGCGTGCCACCTTAAGTATATTATTTTTTTTAAAAACTTTTGAAATTGGAAACATTTTCGTTAACAACTTTTATCATTTTTTCCCCGCAATTATTATCGAAACAAATTTTTCGCATTTGTAAGTCTTGCAGGTATTGTAATAAAAACATGATCATGTATATTCTACTTTTTCTATTTTTCTTTTATTTATAATTAACGGGCAAAGCCCGCTACGTTGTTAGCGTGTCTTAAAGTTTATTTAATTCAAGTTTTTTAAAAGTAGACCTGGCAATTCAAGTAAATTCACAAATTCAGTTGGAAGCTTTTAGCGTCGGTTTCTTCCACCGATGCTTCTTTACCGGCAGTTCAAATATCCGAATATATAAATTGCATTCTTTTTCTAAGGTTTTTTTCTCTGTTAACAAATTTGTTTAACTTTTTTGTAGAGTATGTTTCAATGCCAAGTATCATATTCCTTGCTTAAAGTGTTTGCACAGGTAATTAAATGGGGTCCTTTACCCCTTTTTGTCCCCCCATACCCAAATATATATAATTCTTCCTAAGTGGATGTGTCTTAGTTAAAGGTAGTCAAATACGAAATTTCAAGTACCAACCTCCAGTAGTTCACTAAAATTCCATTCCATTTCCCCCCAGTTATCTAATGTTTCAAATTCACTTGTTCCCCGTTCCAATTCGTTTAACAATTTTAGGGTTTCAATGCAACTCGTTCCCAGATTCCATTTCGTACACCATTTCATTCCATTTCGTTCCCACTGTCTTGTGTTTCAATATCAGTCGTTCCTCTTTCCATTCCATTTCTTTGCACTTACTCCTTCCCATTCCTTTTTTAAATGTAGTGTTTCAATTCCACTCGTTCCCCATACCATGCCATCTCGCTCCCTATTCCATTTTGTTACATATTCCATTTCTATTGTCTATTGTTTCAATTCCACTCGTTCAAAGTTCATTTCCATTTCAAACGACTTTTGTTGTGTTTCAATTCCACTCGTTTCCCATTTCGTTTCTTAATTTTTGCTTTCCAAATACACTCGTTCTTTAAATGTTAGCTTTCTAGCCAAAGAGGCAGGCGCTAAGGGGGGGGGGGGGGGGGGGGGGCAAGTTTCCCCTTTTAACCCCCATTTTTACCACGTCCCTGTCCAAATTCCTAAAAAGTACCTTGCCGATAAATTAGCCCATACTCAAAGGAACACATTTTATAAATTTCAGGTTTCAAGCCTGATGGGTTCAGGGTGGCTACCAAGGGGAATATTATTCCCTTTTTACACCTCGCGGTAGGAGTTTCCAAAAATGCCGTCTCAGCGTACGTCTGCGTGGGAGGAGGAACTTACATATAGAATTTCAGCTTCCTAGTTCTAGCAGTTTGGATAGGCCATCAAAGGGGAGAATTTTACTATTTGTGCCCCTCCCGGTAGGATTTTCCGAAAATCCCACCTTAGACGCTCCAAGCTGGAGAAGCAATCTACGCATCGAATTTCAGCAGTTTGGACAGGCCGTCAAGGGGGACATTTTTCTTTTTTTGCCCCTTCCGGTTGGTTACAAAAATACCGACTTGGCGGACGTCTACTCTGGGGAAGGGGCAAATATACCGAATTTCAATTTCCTAGTTCCAGTTTGGACAGACCGTTAAATGATCACTTTCCCCCCATTTTATAAGATCCCCCATTTTATAACGTCCCTGTCCAAAATTAAAAAAGTACCTTCCTAATAAATTAGCCCATACCACAGGGACATACAATTTAAATTTCAGGTTTCTAGCCCAAGGGGCTTGTTAAAATGCCATCAAGTGGTGACTTTTCTTCTTTTTGCCTGTAGGAATTTCCAAAAATTCCATTTCCGCGGGTGTCTACGATACAGGCGCAACCTTCGTACGAATCAGCGGTTCGGGCAGGCCGTTATTGGGGACATTTTCACCTTACGGTAACCATTTTCACCATGTTTCTGTTCCAATATAGAAAAAGTACCTTGTTGGTGAGTTAGCCCTACTCCATGGAATAAGTATTTCAAATTTTAGGTTTCTAGCCAAAAAGGTTTGGGCAGGCCATCAATGGGGAGAATTTTTCCCTTATCGCGCCTCACGATAGGATTTCTAAAAATCCCGTCTTATCGGATATCTACACAGGAGAAGGAACTTACATTTCGAATTTCAGCTACCTAGTTCCAGCAGTTTGGGCAGGCCGTCAAGCGGGAGACTTTCCCCCTGTAGGGATTTCCAAAAATCCAGTCTTGTGGATGTCTACGATAGAGGAGGAACCTTTATACCAAATTTCAACTTTCTACCTCCTCTTTTTAAAAAGTACCCAATCAGAAATCGCCAGTGGTACAAAAAATCAAGCACTGGCATACCACTGGGTAACCACGGTGTTAAAAATAAATGACTGGCAGAACACTCATTTGGGACGCTTTGCCAGCGTTTGCAAAAAGCGTTTTACCGTTATTTGTTTTACAAAAATTTCGGTGGTTTATAAAAAAAACCATTGGTAAAGAATTGGCATAGAGTGATAGGCCAAGGTTTGCAACCAGTGTTTATCCAGTGCTACCTAGCATATGCTACCAGGCGTACAAAAATCAATTCACTGGTAGACCAATGATTTTATAAAAATGCTGACGATTCGTTTAAAAATGTTTGTATTCAGAAGGTTACGAGTTCAAATCCGGTTGCAAGCAAAAAAAATTTTTTTGGATTTTTTTTAATTTAAATTTTTTTTGCTTTGCACTTAAGTGCAAACACTTAAGTCTTTTTTGTTTTATGCGGTAGATGCGTTCCAAAAAAAAAACGCATAAAATAAATCCTCTCTACTCTACTTCCATACAAAAATGAGAGATGCGTTCCGAATATTTCAAAAACCGCATAACTTTAAAATAATGTGAAAAAAATTGAACTAAAATCGCTTAAAAAAAATCTATAGAATAAAAAATAAAATAAAAATTATTCATTTATTTTTATTTTTAACCAGAGACCCTAAATAACTGTTATATTTCTAAAAAAGTCACAACCCAAATTTATTTAATTATAATATTTCAATAATGCACTATATTTTATAAATCATATTGCACAAAAAAATCACAAAGTTTGGTAAAGATTTTAATTTTTTCAATTTTTATATTTTACTCTATAAATTTCTGTTGTTTTTTGATTTTTATTTTAAAACTTTTTATAAAAGTTACAAAATGATTTTTTTGAAAAAATTAAGCACAACTTTTTTATTTGATAATAAAATAAAAATTTAACTAAATTGAATGCCGGAAGTTGCTGGAATATACATATTTACTCACTTTATATCACTGTTCAATCTTTTATTAACACTAGTTGACATCATCAGGATATTATAATTGGTGAAGTCATTGGTTCTATGGCTTTTGATTTATATTCTTAATTATTATTTTTTGATAAAGAAAAAAAATCACAAAATAACTTTTATTTTTGAAAAAATAAAAATCGTGTTTGGATTGTTATTGTTTGAATTAAAAATAAAACTCAAACAGAGCAAATAAACAGAAAATTAAAAATACTCAAACAAGAAATAATTGTAAAACAATCACTTTTTTGAATAAACGTTATAACTTTTACGTCCCTGTTTTTAACACAAAATAACACTTGTATTCATACAGTACATTCTAAAAAACAAAAAAAATACCCCGGCTAAAAATCTAAATATATGGATTCATGCAGGTTTAATGTATGTTCGTGCATGATCATAAACATTAATGCTTTTACATACATGGATACATAAATCTATAAACATGCATCCACATATGTCCACACTTGTGCATTAATGAGAATACGATCGTGACAATGTTAAACTCAGTTGTAGGACAGAAAGAACAAATTTTCTTGCTTGAGTCTTATTAATTTTAATTGCGCTTATTGAAAATTCTCCAAGTTTAAAATATTTTCCAATAGAGGCATATCTTTCACAATTTTCTATACGATCTAAATCTACCATTTTTGTTTCTAACGAAATTACTGTCTGTTTTCTTGGTTTTATCAATTTCCTAAATTAGTGAGGGCATTTCCTTTAAGAAAACCTTTAAAAAATAAGACAAATTTTTTAAATTTTATTTTAAATTAAATAAAAAGTATTATAAAAATTGTAAAAAACGCAACGTCGCAACGCAAAAGCCGATTTTAAAACCGCATAACTTCAAATCCGCATAAATAAAAAAACGGCATAAAAAGAGACTTAAGTGGGAAAAGATACTTTTTTTTTGTAAAAATGTACTTTTTAGGAAAAACGTTCTTTTTTAGAAAAGGTATTTTGTTTTTTTGAAAATGGAATTTTTTTGGGGGGCTGAACTTTACTTTATGGGGCAGCCCTCAAAAAAAAATATATGACCCCCTCTGGGGTCATAAGAATATTACTACAACTAAAAAATCATGGTTCAATATATCTGTCAAAAGGGCCATACAACGTAGAGATTTAGCATACTCTCGGTGGAAGCGTTTTAGAACACCGGAACTAAAAGCCGAATTTCGTTCTGCCAGGAGGGATGCTAATAATCAAATTATAAAAGCCAAATCTGAGTACTACTCTAAGCGATTTAGTTCAGCGCTTGAATCCAAACACACCTGGAAAGCTTTTAGGGACATAGGTATTGGAAATAGGGATACAAGTATGAACTGCTCTATTGATGTTGATGAACTTAACGACATATTTGCCAACATTCGACTTCCAACAGCAAACAACATATCACACAATGGAAATTCAGATTATATTGAAATTGATGAGTTGGACCAGGGCATGTTTGAGTTTTCATGCGTCAATCAGCTTAATGTTTACTATAGCTGTACTCAGATAAAATCCCATGCCATAGGATATGATAATATTCATCCCAAGTTTATAAAAATAATATTGCCGTCTATACTTACTACCTTATATTACTCATTTATTTAACACTATTATCACAACTAGCTGTTTTCCTTCGAGATGGAAGCACGCTAAGATAATTCCAGTCCCAAAATCGAAAACTGAGTATCGACCAAAAGCTATCTTAAGCTTTCTTTCAAAAGCCTTGGAGAAAATTTTACACCGACAGATAAGTGTTTACGTATATGACAATGAATTGCTGTCTGACAGACAATCAGGTTTTCGACCTAATCATAGCTTTGTAACTGCGCTAACACTGTGAGACAAATGGTAGGGGTCAGTAATCGGGAAGGGTTCACACTACCGGGGAAAGTTATATCGGTAAAAAAGAAGTTATACGTGTCCCGGCGTTTCGCTGGGTCCTAGGAATCGAGATATATCGATTTGACCTTTGGTGGTCTTTTTCTTGACATAACTCGAGAACCACTAGTCCGATTTTGCTCAAACAATTTTAAAAAAAGTAAAAATTACAATTCCTTTAATCTGTTCATATAACGTTTTGCTATATACTCAACAGTTTTGCCGGTAAAAATAAATGTATGAAGAAAAAAATATTTTTTGCCTAAAATATTAAAAAAAAGTAATAAACAAAAGGTTATTGATTTTTATGGTAGCGGTAACAAACATTTATTTTTACCGGCAAAACTGTTGAGTATATAGAAAAACGTTATATGAACAGATTAAAAGAATTGTAATTTTTAATTTTTTTAAAATTGTTTGAGCAAAATCGGACTAGTGGTTCTCGAGTTATGTCAAAAAAAAGATATATCTCGATTCCTAGGGTTGACCCAGCGAAACGCCGGGACACGTATAACTTGTTTTTGACCGATATAACATTTCCCGTTGGTTTCATCCCATCCCGATTTTGACTGTCGCATAGTGTAATTGATGTATCAGAGAGTATAAGGCGTGATCTGGATGATGCCAAGTTTAACTTCTTAGTGCTTCTCGATCACTGTAAGGCTTTTGATACAGTTAACCATCAAATATTATGTACCAAACTAAGGGATCATTTTAAATTTTCATCAACATCGGCACAACTTGTATCATCTTACCTCACTGACCGCATTCAATCAGTATGTGTAAACGGCATTAAGTCCAATCCCATAACACTGACAAGAGGGGTACCTCAGGGATCTATTTTAGGACCACTACTTTTCTCTATTTATGCCAATGATTTGCCACAACATTTATCTCACTGTAGAGTCCACATGTATGCAGATGATGTACAATTGTATCTCAGTAGTCCAGCTCGATCAATCAGAGAAAACGTTAGCAAACTTAATCATGATTTAAATAACATATATTGTTGGGCATCTGCAAATGGCCTGTGTTTAAATCCACGAAAATCCAAATGTTTGGTGATTCACAGGAAAACGGCAAATCCACTCATAGAAGATGATATTGTCATAAACAATGAGAAAATTGAAATCGTACGTACGGCAAAAAATCTGGGCATAGTATTTAACAGTAATTTAACTTGGTCAGATCACATCAATGCACTGGTTGCACAAATATATGTGAAGTTAAGAACGTTGTGGTCTGTGCAGTACTTTACGCCGCTGAAAGTAAGAATACTACTCGCAAAGGCCTATTTGGTGCCAAGTCTTACTTACGGTTGCCAATTGTTTTCTAATTGCGATTCTATTAGTAGGAAAAAATTCCAAGTTTTATATAACAATATTATACGGTATATTTACGGACTTAAAAGACGGGATCAAGTATCGTCCTATTCCAAAACTCTATATTATGTATCATTTGAAAATCTCTTAAAGATAAGAATACTAATATTTTTACAAAAAGTTATATACATAAAAAAACCGAATTACATATTTCAAAATATCCGTTTTGCAAGATCGTCAAGAGGCAAAAGCATCATATTTCCCAAATTTCGATGTCTTGTTTCTGAATGGCAGTTCTTTATAAATGCTACATGTCTTTGGAATGCTCTTCCGCATAACCAACAAATAAATAGCAACGCAATAAGTTTTTTGGAAAAAGGTACTTTTTTTTGGAAAAAGATACTTTTTTGGCCCTCCCTGTAGGAATTTCAAAAAATCCCGTTTTAGTGGATGTCTTCCTCATGGGAGGAACCTTCATACCAAATTTCAACTTCCTAGCTCTAGCAGTTTTAGCAGGCCGTGAAGGGGGCGCTGTTACCCGTTTTTAACCCCCATTTTTACAACGTTCCTGTCCAAAATTCCAAAAAGTACTTTCCGGATAAGTTAGCCCATACTCCAGGAACACATATTTCAGCTTTCTAGACAAAAGGGGTTTTGGCAGGCCGTCAAGGGGGACACTTTTCCCCCTTTTGCCAATTACGGTAGGAATTTTCAAAAATTACGTCTTAGCGGACGTCTACGCCGGAGGAGGAACCTAAATACCAAAATTTCAACTTCCTAGCTTCAGCGGTTTGGGCTGGGCGATGTTGAGTCAGTCAGTCAGTCAGTCAGTCAGTAAGTAAGTAAGTCAGTCAGCCACTCACGTTATTCTTTTATATATAGAGATTACACTGATAGAAATAGTTATAAATAGCAGAAAAATTAGTTGAAAATTAGTTAAAAAGGAACCTACAGCAATATCTATTAAAATCATTATCAGAATATATTTGCTGAATATTAGTAAAAGACACAGCGGGAAAAATCTTTTAAACATTGATATTAGAAGGTTAGATTGTTAATTACATTCAAAAATAAAAAAAAATAAAAATTCGTAATATAAAACTTTTTATGGTGTTTTAAATCTACTAATATTAAACAACTTTTAATAAAACTTCAGATATTTGAGCTCGAGGTCAATAATTTATTGTAAATATGCTCCTTATAAATCAATATTTCGAAATTCTTTGAATATCATCCTCAGGATTCTTCTAGTGAATGTTTACATAACCAAACTTTTAGCTATAGTTGTGTATGCACCGTCGTCTGTTACAGTGCAGTAATATTCTCCTTATATTATTTATAATAAAATAACTGACCTAGAGCACAAATATCTGAAGTTTTATTAACAATTGGAAAGGTCTAATAAATAACTATTCAACAATATTTTTTATTTTAGCAGAGTAAATTGTCATTTGCAATTAACCAAAATACATTTAAAATTTTGTAAATTTAACAGACTTTTTTCTTGGTGTTTTTATTTTACTAATATTTAGCAAACAGGTTCAGTCGATTCGAGCATTTTTTCTTCAGGGCGCTTTTGAATCCATTTTAGCAAAAAAAAACTTTTCTGTCACTTTTTAATTTCTCCAATTCTAGAGCCTTTTCCCATCGAAATATTTAAAACACTATCAATCTATTCGCAGAAGGCTAAGAAATTTTAATAACTCTTGATTTATTAATGAATCTATCGCAGAGAAGTTTCAGTACTTTTGATCCGAAATACTTTCGAAAGAATGAATTTTTGGGTTATTAACAATAACTGTGTAAACAAAAAATAGTTTTAAGACGCTTTCTTAGTAATTTTAAATCGGGTTTAAGCATTATTGCAGCGAAAATATTTACGTAAATTTTTAACATATTATTTCGCTGGTCTTCCAACAAAAATTAAATTTTTTTTACAACATTCAACAAGCGTCGCGTGTCACCAAAAATCCGCCCGCGTGCCACTACTGGCACGCGTGTCATAGTATTGCCAGCCCTGCTTTAGACAGTTTAAGATCTATTTTTCAAACTTAAGGGTGTATCAATTAGGGATGCCAATCGGGATTGATATTTGAAAATATCAATCGGGATCCCGGGATTTTCGGGACTACGGGATCCCGGGATTTTACGGGATTTTTCGGGATTTAAATGTTCCTTTATTTGTAAAAATTTTTATGTTATGTAACTAATTTTTTTATAGAATAAAGCCTTTTATAATTATTTAATAGTTGTTAATTAATAATGTGGTACATTTTATGAATATTGAAACATCTCAGTCAGAAATTGACAGTGGTACAAAAAATCAAGTACTTGCATACCACTGGGTGACCGCGATATTAAAAATAAATAACTGGCAGAACACTCATTTGGGACGCTTTGCCAGCGTTTGCAAAAATCGTTTTGCCAGTATTTGTTTTACAAAACATCACGGCAGGGCAAAAAAAAGATACATATGAACTTTTTTAAATTTTATTTTGGAAAATATAATTCCAAACCAAACTTTGGCAGCGTTTTGCCAAAGTTAAAAATTTTGTTTCTCCAGTACTTTTCCGGCGCTTTTTGAACTGCCGGTACTTTTGTCTATTGGCGTTATCATATTCGAAATGGGAAAGCAATTTTTGTCAGTACTTGTACCATCTGTTAAAATACCTTCCCATCGCTTTCCCCTTTGTATTTTTCTGGCTGGGATAATATATGAAGGACTGTCTTTAAGTACACTTGCGCCCAGTATTTTGTAAGCAGATTTTAAAACAGATTCGTTGCGATAACCTTGCCCACTAAATCGTGTAATTACAGCAACAAAGTTATTTGGTTATCGTTATCATATGTTTTCATGGAAGAATTCAAACTTACAGTCCCAGCCAAAACTTACAGTCCCAGTTTCAGAAATCGAATTTCGCTTGGAAGAATAAATCGGTAAAATAACAAACAAACTTGATTTTTCGCATGTAGTACACAAAAACTTAATATTGTTTACCAAAATTTAAAATTTTTCTGCAAAGTCTTTGCATAGTTTACTCGAATAATCTACTTAATTTATAATTTTACCAATATCTTGGCATCAATTTCTTATCAATATGAGAAAATTCAAGAAAAAACGTAGGTAATCTAAAATTGCTCACTTTGTTTATTTGCTTTTATATTAATATTAAAAAATAAGAAAATCCCAGAATTTTTGAGAAACAATCCCGGGATTCGGGATTTTGCCAATCCCGAAAATCCCGGTATTTCGGGATTCGGGATTTCCCGTTTGGCATCCCTAGTATCAATATCTCAATAACTTCTAAATATTGTCGCTCAAAGTCAAAATTTTTTAAGGTTTTTTAAAAAAAATGTTAAATATAAGACGAAGTACGATTTTAAATATCAAAGCCAATTTGGAAAAAGAAAGGACTAAAATTTATATATATGTGATATTGTATTAACAAATTATGAGACTTTTAGAGCCTTTTGTAATTAAATTTAAACTTAAAATGAACAAAAAAATATTTTACTGTACTAAAAATATACTGTACTTTTACAGAATTTTTGTTTTTCAAAAAACATCAGATTTCATTCACTATTCACTATCATCACCAGATTCCAAACCCTAGCGGTTCTAACAAGAAACGATCGTTCATAAACTGAACAAGTATAAATAGGATAAACAATATGAGTATGCCTCATATATCTAAAAATATAAATTTAGAAGGCAAATAATGAGGCACATCAAACTTCAGTATTTTAAATAAGAAAATAAGATACTCAGATATGAAATACACTTAAGTCTCTTTTATGCGGTTTTTTTATGCGGATTTGAAGTTATGCGGTTTTAAAATCGACTTGTGCTGCGTTTTTTTAAACTTTTATAATACCTTTTATTTAGTTTAATTTATTTAAAAAATAAAAAAATTGTCTTATTTTTTAAAGTTTTTCTTAAAAGAAATGGATAAAACCCAGAAAAAAATACAGTAATTTCGTTAGAAACAAAAATGGTAATTTTAGATCGCATGAAAAATTGTGAAAGATATGCCTCTATTGGAAAATATTTTAAACTTGGAGAATCTTCAATGAGCGCAATTAAAATGAATGAGTCTCAAACAAGAAAATCTGTTATTTCCGGCTCACAACTGAGTTTAATATTGTCATCGAATTCTCGGGAATACGATCGTATTCTCATTAATGCACAAGTGTGGACATATGTGGATGCATGTATGGAGATTTATGTATCCATGTATGGAAAAGCATTCATGTCTATGATCATGCACGAACATACGTTAAACCTGTATGAATCCATATATATATGTAGATTTTTAGCCGGGGTATTATTTTTTATTGATTTTTTGGTATGTACTGTATGAATACAAGTGTTATTTTGGGTGAGTTACTAAACGTCAAAACACATTGCAGTGTTTGCGGTTTTACTACTGTTTCGATACAAAGCAAACAAGTGTGTTGCTTACTTTGTAATAAAAACATGTCAACAAAGCATCAACAACATTTGTGATGCACAGTTTGCTTTTTATATGCGCATCAATTGCGTTTACGAATGCATGACTTTGTTCAGTTGCATTGCAAATGACGTTTTGGAACTCCGCCTTTGTGTTAAAAGTAGAAATAAATGAATAATTTTTTTATGCGATTTTAGTTCAATTTTCTCACCTTATTTTAAAGTAATTCGGTTTTTGAAATATTCGTAACGCATCTCCCATTTTTGTATGGAAGTAGAGTTCTTTTTTATGCGGATTTATTTTAAGCGGTTTTTTTTGGAACGCATCTACCGCATAAAAAAAACTTAAGTGTATTGTTTTTATACCTGTCTGTTAACCTGTCGCGCAATAAGGCAGAAAACGCATAAATTTTTTGGCATAATTTTCAAAACTCCATTTTCGATTTTTAAAAAATTTCCTTAAACAATTTAAAACGAGTAAAAAGGTTAAAGTCGGGCATGCCGACTATACAATACCCTACACCAGTCTGGTTAAAAGCCAACTAATGTTTGGATCCGAAATTCGAATGGGTTAAAATGGGACTTGTGTCAAAATTTTCTATAATGTGAGTCAGCGAACCAAATTTCATTAAAATATCTTAATATTTGCGATCTGCAGTTTGTAACCAAGACAATTTTGGGGGGACCCTTATATGGGCACTAGGTCTAAACATGGACCGATGTTCACCAAAATCAATAGGCTTCGTCCTTGGGCCAACATAGGTCTGTGTACCAAATTTCATCAAAATATCTTAATATTTGCGACCTGCAGCGTATAAACAGTATAATTTTGGTAGGACCCTTATATGGGCACTAGGTCTAAACATGGACCGGTGTTAACCAAAATCAATAGGCTTCATCCTTGGGCTGACATAGGTCGGTGTACCAAATTTCATCAAAATATCTTAATATTTGCGACCTGCAGCGTATAAACAGTATAATTTTGGTAGGACCCTTATATGGGCACTAGGTCTAAACATGGACCGATGTTCACCAAAATCAATAGGCTGCGTTATTGGGCCAATTAAGGTCCGTGTACCAAATTTCATCAAAATATCTTAATATTTGCGACCTGCAGCGTATAAACAGTATAATTTTGGTAGGACCCTTATATGGGCACTAGGTCTAAACATGGACCGATGTTCGCCAAAATCAATAGGCGTCGTCCTTGGGCCGACATAGGTCGGTGTACCGAGTTTCATCAAAATATCTTAATATATGTAGAGTGCGCACAAGAATGCATGGACAGACAGACAGACGGACGGACGGACGGACAGACGGACATCGTTAAATCGAAATAAAAAAAATTCTGAGCCGATCGGTATACTATAAGGTGGGTCTAGGACCAATATTTTTTGGTGTTACAAACATCAGCACAAACTTATAATACCCTGACCACATAGTGGTGTAGGGTATAATGACCACATAGTGGTGTAGGGTATAAAAAAAGTGTGGCTTGTTAAATACATTCTAGAGATGAAGTATGCCAATTTTGAGGTAAATCCCTCCATGGACCTGTCGGTGACAAGCTCTTATTTTTTGTGGATTTCGAGAAGTTTGATTTTTATAAAAAATTAAATAAATTTACTCTTTTTAAGGCCAAGCTTTGAATTTTTGATAATTTTAAAAAATTAATATATAAAATGACTTATTCTAGATACCAAAAAAAAAGTCTGCTATATTTTATGAAAATTAACCCTTTTGTACCTCTGGGGTCAAATTGATCTATAGAGAAATATCCTTTCGACGGAAACTGCTTTATTATTTAACTGCTATTAAAAGTTCTTTAACAAAAAATATTAAGATAATAAATCTATACATATATTTGGTTTATTTTTACCATGGTATATTACTAATTCTTTTTAAACGATATTCATCGGGATACGGTAAATGACGCCATCAATTCTTACCGGATGAATATCGTTCTTGGAGGTCGTCCCCCACCTATTGCGGAGAACGAGGAGAGGACTCTCCCACGATCTACAAGAGTTCTCCTCGCGCAATTGCGTTCGGGATGGTGTTCACGCCTTAATTCATATTGGTCTCGGATCGAGCCCACCATCCCGAACACATGTCCCGCATGCCAAAGAGGTCCCCACGACGTAAACCACCTCTTTGGCTGCACGGCAAACCCGACTCACCTAGATCCCACGTCACTATGGACCCACCCGGTTGAGGCGGCCTGGGTCTGGATCTAGCTGAGTCAGCAGGACAAGATGAAGAAGAAGATTAATTATATTATATTGCTTACATATTTTATTGTAGGAGGCGTTGCTACAACAACAACAACAACAACTAATTCTTTTGGGGGTCAAGGGAAATTATTTCCAAATGCCAACCTCACCCACAGTCCACCTTGGACATGGTGTCCCCTGTTAACGCTAACGAGGCTCTGACGACCGAGTATGGGCGGTATAACCCGGTTCCCACGGCAATCGGACTATGTGCCGGAACGATTCGGATGTATTCGAATTTATCCGAGCAAGGATTGCCACTCCGGCTTTAGAAGAGAATTATTAACTACAAATTCACATTTTGAAGCCGTTACAACAACAACAACTAATTATTTTTTAAAATGGATTATTTTGACCCCAGGAGCACATAAGGGTTAGTTTTCGAAAAATATTGCAGGATTTTATAATGCTTTCATCTTGTTTACTAGAACAATACATTATTTTTAGGTATTTTTTTTTTTAATATGCAAAAAATCAAAGCTTGGCCATGGCAAGGAATGGGTTAACGTTTTTCGATTTATTCCAAATTTTTAGCATGACAGATCTGCACATTTGGCTATTATTCTTCCTTTATTAGCTTGGGGTCATATGTGACCCCATGTCCAAAGGGGTTAATGAGGTCATCTTATTTTTTACCAAACCGCTAAGCTATTAAGATGACATATAATATTTGAAAGTACAAAATTAATCAATTTTTGATACAATGTACTTAAAAAGAGTAAATTTACTTAATTTTTTATAAAAATCACACTTTTCTCGAAATCCACAAAAAATAAGAGGTTGTCACCGACAGGTCAATCGAGGGATTTACCTCAAAATTGACATACTTCATCTCTAGGATGTATTGCGAAATCCATTTTTTTTAATTTGTTTAAGAAAATTTTTTAAAAATCGAAAATCGAGTTTTGAAAATTATGCCAAAAAATTGATGCGTATTGTGCCTTATTGCGCGACAGGTTAACAGACAGGTAATAAAAAAATATTTCATATCTGAGTATTTATAAGTGTAGAGAGAAAAAGCAATTATGGCTTTAATCAATTTCTGAAAGTTTAAAAAAGTGCAATCAAATTTCATGACCTAGGCACAAAATTTTTCTTGGGCATTTGCTATTTCTTGGCGAGTTCTGAACTGATTTTGAAGTTATGTAGCTTTTTGAAAAGAAAATTTTATACCAAAATCGATTCATAATACAAGTGGTTGGAAAAATTAAACTATAGAACGAAATTTTGCTAAAATTTAAAAAAAGTTATATTTTTCCCGTATAAACACTCTTGAAATTTTCAATCGATTTCCGCCTCGACTTTTGTTTATTCGATTGCCCCCAAACTTCATATTTATTAGTTTTATATAGAATGGAAACAAATTCGACCCTGACACTCTTTAAAATAGCATTTTCATTTTATTGGACACCCTAGTTTACATTAGACCACCCAAATTTGTATTTTTTTGTTCGCTCCACCGGCAGTTTCCGATAGATTGGGCATAAAAAATAATATGTGTACAAAAATTGGATCTCTCGGGCGCATATAGGCCAGTCAGTTTGGACTTTTGACCCTAAAAATTACCTAAAAACAGTTCAAAGCTTTTTTGCGCCATAACTCCTAAATTTGCGGTTTTCCGAAAAAGTACCATATAAGTGTTTTTATGCAGAAAAAGAGGACAAACACTCTCTTTATACTTATCTTTGGTCTAAGTATTACTTCTCGTGGCGTTTTAAGCGGATAAAGTCAAAATTTGTGTTAAGACTTCATTTTAAACGGCCCTCGTTAAAATTTGGACAGAGACAGTTAGGATCGGTTATCATTTTTTTGTAGAGTAAGGTATGTTGTTTTTAAAAACCAATTACATTTGCAACATAGATCTCTTATTCCACGAAAGAAAGACCAAAATCGGACTTAAGTACCTATTTATTATACGTTGTGCACATACAAATGTAGTGCTATGGAGCAGCATATTCGATTAATTCCCTATATTTCTTGGTTTATCAATGGAGTAAATATCCGGCCAAAAAATACAAACGGAAAAGCGCTAGCGTGGGACTTGAACAGGTCCTGGCAAAAAAATCCCTACTCGATTTCATAAAAAAATTTATAAAAACTAAAAAATTTGTATGGGAACGACCTTAAGGGTTGAAAATAAAGGGTAGATATGTTCCGAAAAAATGTTAAGGTTGTAAAAATATTGGAGGTCATTTATACATTTGATTCCTCTAGGGGCAAAAAATGTAATTTTTGTATGGGAGCGCCCTTAGAGATTGGAGACAGAGGGTAGGTATGTTCGGAAACAATAATGGGAGGGAAAATTAATGGGGATCGGTCTTACATTCCACCCCTCTAGGAGGCACCATGGGAATGGTAAGAGCTGATTTCATAAAAAAAAAAAAAATTATAAAAAAATAAAAAAATTGTATGGGGACCGTCTTAGGGGTTAAAGATAGAGGGTAGATATGTTCCCAGAAAATGTTGAAACTAAAAAAATATTGGGGGTTAGCCATAGATTTGACTTCTCTAGGGGCACCCCTAGGACAGTTAACGCGGTGAGAGTAAATTTTATAAAAATGTCATTTGTATGGGAGTCCTCTTACAGAGTGGAGATAGGGGATAGGTATGTTCGGAAAAAATGCTGAAAAAGACAAATCAATGGGGGTCGGTCTTACATTTTACCGCTCTAGGGACGACTCCGGGGAAGTTGTGGTGCTTTTTGTCGATTTTTAACCCTTCACCACCACCTTTGACCCCGATGAGGAGACATTTGTCCCCACCCCACCTCCCCCATTTTTGGATTACGCTCTTTTTTCAAACCTAACAAAATTAGGGGTTCTAGGGTATCCAAATCTTGTTGCTAAGGGTTTCCATACAATATATATGTAAAGGGTTTTTCAATAAGAGCGCTACAAAAGTTTTTTTAAATAAAACAAAAACGGTTTTGGATATCAATGAAATTCTTTATTCCTGTGAAAGTACGTTCCATGCCATTATCTATGGAAATCGATCTCTTTTGCATGGCCACCACGGGCACGCTTGCAGAAGTCCAGACGCTGAACCCAATTTTCGACGGTTTTCAAGCATAAATCGGCCGATATTCGTTCGAAGTTCATCAATTGTCGCTGGCTTGTTGGCATAGACCATAGATTTGACGTAGCCCCACAGGAAATAGTCCAACGGCGTCAAATCGCACGACCGAGGCGGCCAATCGACTGGACCATTTCGTGATATAACACGTTCTCCAAACTTGGTTTGCAATTAATTGATTGTGACATTCGCTGTGTGGCTTATGGAGCCGTCCTATTGGAACCACATGTACTCCAAGTCCATAAATTGGGGCCAAAAATATTCGGTTATCATTGAACGGTAGCGATTCCCATTCACAGTAACGTGCCGGTCTTGATCATCACGGAAGAAGTACGGCCCAACGACGCCGCCGGCCCATAAAACGCTCCAAACCGTAATTTTTTCGGGATGCAATGATGACTCATGGAGTACGTGTGGATTGCTGTCTGACCAATAACGCATATTTTATTTATTGACGAAGCCATTCACTATGACGACCATAAATTGGACGTAGCGCTCTTAACGTTGAGGCCACTGACTCCGAATTTCGATAGTAAATTTTAATAATTTCGACTCGTTGTTGGCTCGAATATCTTTCCATCATGAAATGGCAAACCTTACTGAAGAGAAATGTCAAAAGAGCGGCAAGAAATATGGCGTCGTTTGCTGTCCCTGTATTTCTACTTTTGTAGCGTCCCTGTTGAAGAACCCTATATAATAAACCGATACTTCAAAGTCATATTTTGGTCAATTTGTCACGGAATAACCGATATTTGTTAAAAATGTAATTACTTTATCAAAACTAAATATATTACTACACAAAATAAGGAAAACCAATCTTAAGTGTCTCTGTCGAAATTTTAACGAGGGTCGTTTAAAATGAAGTCTTGACACAAATTTTGACTTTTTCCCCTTAAAACTTCACTATACATCATACTTAGGTAGAAGTATAGTATGAAAGAACTGTTTGTCTTCTTATTCTACATAAAAATGCCTATATAGTATATTTCGAAAAAACGTCAAATTTAGAAGTTATGGCGCAAAAAAGCTTTGAAGTGTTTTTAGGTAATTTTTAGGGTCAAAAGTTCAAACTGACTGGCCTGTATGCCCCCGAGGGATCCAATTTTTGTACACATATTATTTTTTATACCCAATCTATCGGAAACTGCCGGTGGAGCGAACAAAAAAGCACTTTTGAAAATCTCATACATTTATGGGTGGTCTAGTGTACATACATATTTATTACCAAGTATTTGACGATTAGTATTAAAATATAAACAGGTCAATGGTGTATATTATTCGGTGTATCTTACATATTTTTCTCATGTAATATAATTACAAATGTACTTAAGGACCATGCGTGTAAACATGTGCCATGGCAATGACATTGAATTAATTACATATTTTGCAAATGAGGGCTGCCCAATTTTCAGTTTCAGATTTTTTGTTATTGGAACAACATACGGAAAGCCATGTACATATGAATATTTATTCTTTAATATAGGTAAAAGGATATTTTTGTGTATCCATTCACAACTGACCTTATTACAAAGAATTAGTATTAAAATGTATGTGCTGCTTATGTAGAATTGTAAAAAATGGATTTACAGCTGGAACAGGCAACGAATTTGATAGTAGTCGCAGAAAAACGAAGGACCCACGTGTAACAAATATCATCTACAATCAACTTTGTATAGTAGAATATAGAGTAGCTACCAATAGTGGTTTAACATCAGAACACACCAGCAGAATTTGAATCCTTGAAAATTTCACCAACACAATCAGCGATGATTTTGTAGATCTTCAATTTTTTTTAATATTAATACATGAAACTAATCCAAACTAAAATATATTTGAGAAAACTTATTTAGAAAGCGTTTTAACGAAAATAAAAGTTTTAATTGAAGTATATGACAACACGGCGTGCGATACTTTGTTTTTTCTCAACGATGACCAGTGTTGCCAATAAATTTTTTTAAAAATACCTACACTAAACAAAATAAATCCCTTTATCCCCTACTACGAATTATTTTCCCCTACAAAAATCCCTACGAATTATTGTGTACGAAATAGAGATGGGCGCGTGACACGAAATTTTCGTGTCACGCGTGATCGTGAGTTAAAATGATAGCACTCACGTGAGACGTGAGTGAGCGTAAGTTAAAAAAACGTTCGTGCGTGAGAAAATTTTGTGCGTGAGTTTGCGTGATTATATTAAACAAGATTGCGATAATTTAAAATTTTGGAAAAATTCTAGAGATCTTCCCCTCCTTCAAATAATGTGTATTCCAGTCAGTTCAGGTACTAGCGAACGGTTTTTTTCTATTTCTGCCAGAATTCTGATAAGAAATCGACTTCTTGTACAAAACATTGAAAAATTTTGTTCCTCCACAAAAATTTGGCATAACATTTAAAGATTTATAGTGAATTTTTTAAGTTATTTAAATATTTGAAATATAAAATTAAATTAAAGGCATTAAATGCGCTAAAATCCCAAAACCTAATTAACAACACAGAAAAAATAAAAAGTGTATAATTATCGAAGTACTTAGGTAAAATACAACTTCAAAAGTATATTTTGTAAATTATTAAAAAAAATACATGTAGATTTATCAAATTTTGGTTTTTGTCAACTTGCCTTAATTTTTGATCTATTTCATTTTCACGTACTTCAAAATATGTTAAGTTACCCAAGTTTTTTCTTTTATAAATTGTCTTCGAAAATATTATATTTCAATTAAAGAATTGTGTAACTTAGCAGAAAAATTTTGAAGTTGTATTTTACCGAAGTACTACGGCAATTATCCAGTTTTTATTTTGTGCGTGAAATAATGAAAAATAATCTTTTAAAAGCATCCAAATTTTATTCTTGAATAAAGCAATTGTCAGGGGACGACGTTAGTTAAAAATTTAACTAATATGCAAGTGCTTGTGCAAATATAAATATTACTGACACTTTAGAAAAACTTTTATTTTCTATTGTTGATTATACTTGAATGGATGTCACTACATTGCTAGATCTGTCAAAACAAGAGAGTAGTATATTGGAAGAAGACGAAGCAAATTGTGGTATTTTTTTTTTTTGTTTTTTCTTTGATATTTTATATGTTTAGAAATGCTCCTAGACGAGAACAAGAAATTCTCATTGAGTTTGCACTTTAATGCATTAAACACATAGACGACTGCGGCTACACGACTACAAATGTTGCTGGCTGCAATTGTAGTCGTGTAGTCAGCTACTTAATTTTTTTGAAAAAGACAGCAACATAGTAAACAGCTTATCCAAAAAATTTGTCGTTTTGATAAATATTAATCTTTTTTGGTTTGTGCTTCTAAAATAAGGGCTGAGGAATATTTTGTTAATTTTGTAAGATCCATTTTTTTTAACAAAACATCACAATAAAATTACTTCCAAATATAAATTAATAAAACCTTCAAACAATTGTAAAATATAAACAGCTATTTCTTCAGTGTTCCCATAAACCATAACGGTGATTTGCTAGTCAGAACTAGCGATTTTATTTCGCCTCTAGCGGGAAAAATTGTCCTGTTTTACATATTTTGTTATATTGTCAACACTATTTTGTTTTGTAGCCAACAAAAATAGAAATTATCCTAAGTTGACTACAGCGGCAAAAGTAGTCGTGTAGCCGTGTAGCTGTATTGGTGTCAAAATAATCGTTTTCATATAAACGTGTGTATTTTATTTTTGACAGGCTGTAGTCCAGTAGCTGCAGTCGTCTATGTGTTTAACGCATTAAAGTGCAAACTCAATGAGAATTTCTTGTTCTCGTCTAGGAGAATTTCTAACTATTTAAAATATCAAAGAAAAAACAAAAAAAAATACCACAATTTGCTTTGTCATCTTCCAATATACTACTCTGTTGTTTTGACAGATCTAGCAATGTAGTGACATCCATTCAAGTATAATCAACAATAGAAAATAAAAGTTTTTCTAAAGTGTCAGTAATATTTATATTTGCACAAGCACTTGCATATTAGTTAAATTTTTAACAAAATTTTTTTATAGTTAAGCTAATTTTTATTCTAACCCCCATTAACAATAAATAAGTAACCTGAAGAACACAAACTGAAAGTTAAAAAATTCAAAGTTAGCTCAAATTTTAGGTTAATTTGCTAATTGTTAATGGCCCTAAATAAATAAAACTTATATTCAATATAGAAAGTTTCCTTAAATAATTAAGATAAAATACCGGCAATACTGCTAAAATACCGTTATCGATTCAAAACCCTTGCAACTGACTACCGTTACCCCTAAAATACACTCAGGGAATTATGTAGGTAAAATCAACTGCAAATGACAGTTAAAATAACTGCATTTGCACTTAAAAAGGTGTAGACTACATTTGCAGTTAAATTAACTGCAATATGAAGTAATTTTTAACTGTTAAAAATCAACTGACAAATGTAGTAAAAATAACTACAAATGCAATTGAAACAACATACATGCAAATTATTGTAAAACTGTACAAACAACTTGCAAATGTAGTTAAAAAAACGTAAATAAAATTTTTTTTTTAATTATTAATTTAATAAATAAAACAAATTTATGTAAACACTATTAACTTAATTTTATTCTATAATAAATTTAAAATTGAGAAATCAAAATTTACACTTAATGTCAGTTTTTTTCACTATTAAGATATTGTTGTACATGTCCGTCTGTGAGGGATGAAATATGCTGTTGTTTGGCTTCCTTTTTTTTCTCCAGGTAGAAAGGGATGAGAATATAAAAGAACTGAAAGAAAATAAATACAATATTTTTTTAACATTCCCCGTAAATAAATTTATATTATAAAACTTACCTTATTATTTTAGTAATTTAATAAAAAATATATAACCTTTTCCGTATTATGCGTGCTCACTCTTTGGCGTTGTTTTATGACTAAGACAAGAGAAAACATGTTATACTCATATTCTTTCACTAGAAATTTCTAAACAAGTGATTCATACACATACTTCTGTTTGCTTCGTGTGTGTGCATACACACTTGCAAATTTAAGTATTTGTAAATAAAATTCAAAATAACTGCATAAAATAAATGTTACTACAATGTAGTAATTTTTGTAGTTTGTTTAAAAAAATAACTGTCAAAAACATTGAAAAATTTTGTTCCAAGTAAATTAACTACAATTGTAGTTAAAATAACTACAACCGCATTACTACATAAATAACTGTCATGTAGTAACTGGAGAACTTTTCTGAGTGTATGTTTTATTGACGGTTCTTAGGGATTATTTTAATTTTGTCAATTTATTGTTGACGTCCATTCATTGGTTTTTTTGCGGTGAGTAATTTTCGTGTGTTTTGTGGGATTTTTTGGAGTGCTGATTTTTGGCATTTTAATTTTGTTTCTTATACTGCCTGAGTTGGGCTGTATTCCTTGGC
Organism: Leucophora obtusa; assembly: GCA_949987735.1. Taxonomy (NCBI): domain Eukaryota; kingdom Metazoa; phylum Arthropoda; class Insecta; order Diptera; family Anthomyiidae; genus Leucophora; species Leucophora obtusa. Next base: position 95,530,824 of record OX465298.1, read on the forward strand.
TTTGGATGTATTGTGTTAAGGGGATGTGACCGATGGAATTTTTTGAGTGTAGGATCCGTTGGGTGAATTGGGATTGTCATTGGGTGCGTTCGGCAGATACAATTTGACAGTCAACAGTTCTACAACAGTTGTGCAACTATCTGCTGAACGACCTGATCACTAACCGCTCAGTCTGAGCGCTGTCATATTTTGGTAGCGTAAAAAATGTATGCTACTTTTGATCAAATAGTGATACATTTGTTGTTGTTGATTTTAAAAAATTTTTGTTTTGTATGATTGACAAATAGAAACATACAAATATAATTCAAAAACAAAAAAATTTAAAAATCAAAGGAAAATATAGAAAAACTATATTTAAAAACAAAACAAAGAAAACATCGTTCAGCAGAGTAAGTAATCACAAAGCGCTACAAGTCACCGGTATCAGTTTAAGGTTTCTCTGCCGAATGCTACCATTGAGATGTGGGTGAGGTTATGAGGTTATTGGACTGGTTTCACGGGATTTGGCAGTTTGGTGTTACTGCCACTGCTTACTGGTGCGGTTGGTATCTTGATTGTGATTTGTGTTTGGGGACCTGATCACATAGGGTTTGTTATTATTTTTTGACAATTTGGAAATATATTTTTTGTATTTCATTTGAATTGTTCGGTTCGGTATTGTGTTTTTATTTTTTATTATTCTTGTCGCGAGTGTAATTGTTATGGAAGCGGAAGGTGTCATTTGTGGATGCTGCATGGATTCGACGGGGTGAGTTTTTGGATTTGTTGTTTTTTTGGGGAATCTGTATATGGGGTATGGATGAGATATGTTTGTGTTGTTCGAATTTTATTGTGTGGTTTAGCGAGTGTGTGTTATAGTCCGCGGGTGTTGTGACCAGCGGCTATTGATTCTAGGGCGCGGTATTGGTAATGATGGGGTAGGGTTTTTGGATTATTTTGATTTATGGTTTTTTGGGACGGGTTTAGGATTTGGTTTGTTATGTTATGTTCGGGAGCATATTTGCTGTATTTGTGTGACTCTCTATCAGTGTTATCGAGAACGATTTTGACAGTTTTTCAACGTATTCCGGCTTTCTACTGTCAAAATTGTTCGAGATATCATTGATAGGAATGCCGCACAAACACAGCTTATATATGCGTCTCACAGAGGTTTCACGGAACTATTAGGTTAATCCTGCTGATGAGTCCCTTTGGCAGGGGACGAAAGCGCTTCAGGAATTGCCCAAGTGCCTACACGGCTATGTTATTACACGGGTGGAGGTTTTTTCGGTTTTAGTTTTCTGTTGTTGAATTTTGTGTGGTTTCTTTTTTCATTTTGTTAGCGGTGTGTTGCGATGGATGGAGGAACCGGTAAATTTGACATTTTAGGGCTCTTTTCCCCGGTAGGGTAGATAGATCATCGATGACCCAAGTAGGGAACTGGCCATCCAAAGAATCGTCTCTAGGCCCCTTAGGTTTACGTAGGGGTCTACTATGACACATTGAGTGAGTTGTCTGCATGATTTTAATGAATTATCCGCATAATGTTAATGAATTATTGCGTAAGGGGAATTCATTGAAATTTTATCCAGAAAAAAAACAGGTGTATCTTTTAAAAAGCCTGCTATGTAAAATTTGCATAGTAATGAACTAATACAAAAATACAAGCCCCAAATTCCTGGTAATTAATTGATATGCATTTTTGCTAAATTACGAATGTTTTTTTTGTTAAGTTGGCTAAGTACGTGCTTTGTTAAATTTACATTGGTGAAATTTATTTAAAAACGTACTATGTAAAATTTGTATTGATCAAATTTTGAAAATAAAATAAGCAATAAGTATGTTTTTCTAATAAGACAGGTAAATGTCAAAAAGCGCTTAGAGTTTCCTTTGACATATGCAAATAAATATGGTGGATGTACATCTCTAATATAAAAGAATAATGATGCTGGATTTTCTCAGGTTTTTATCTTTTAATATTATTAATGCAAACAAATATAAAAAATATTAATGCAAATAAAAACAAAAATAATATATTTTTATTGTAATTTTCATGTCGAAATTGCTTACTTGTTGAAAAAATACAAGCCTAAGATCTCCATGAATTTAACAAGATCCAAGTACTTGAGATAACAAGATCCAAGTGCTCGTGTTTAGAAGATCTAAAAGTAATCATTAGTACTCGTATATAATAGCTGATTTTTATGGAAATAACAAACAGCAAACAAGCACGTGGTGGTTATAAATGTAAACAAAACGCACGTGGTGGTATAAATGTAAACAAAAGCACGTGGAGCTATAAATGTAAACAAAAGCTCGTGGTATTTGAAAATTTTAGCAAATAACTTAAAAATATGTATATATACACATAAAATGTTAATAAAATCGCAAAAATATGTTTCATTTTGTAAAAAATATATAAAAATATATTTTTCCATACAATGTTCTACAGGGTAATATAAAATTCTAATTCATCCATATTTTTCAAAAATTCGTCAAAAATAGCGGGAGAGATGTAGAGCTCTGAAATTTTCAACAGTCATTTTCCACTACATTTCTATAAATCCGGATATATAACACATGCCTGAAATAATCCGGCGGACGAAACTACAAGCCAACAAGATTTGGTCCACTGGGTTATTATGCACCAAAATAAAAGAAAAAAAATCATGTTTTTCAAAAATTCGTCAAAAATAGCGGGAGAGATGTAGAGCTCTGAAATTTTCAACAGTCATTTTCCACTACATTTCTATAAATCCTGATATATAACACATGCCTGAAATAATCCAGCGGGCGAAACTACAAGCCAACAAGATTTGGTCCACTGGGTTATTATGCACCAAAATAAAAGAAAAAAAATCCTGTTTTTCAAAAATTCGTCAAAAATAGCGGGAGAGATGTAGAGCTCTGAAATTTTCAACAGTCATTTTCCACTACATTTCTATAAATCCGGATATATAACACATGCCTCAAATAATCCGGCGGACGAAACTACAAGCCAACAAGATTTGGTCCACTGGGTTATTATGCACCAAAATAAAAGAAAAAAAATCATGTTTTTCAAAAATTCGTCAAAAATAACGGGAGAGATGTAGAGCTCTGAAATTTTCAACAGTCATTTTCCACTACATTTCTATAAATCCTGATATATAACACATGCCTGAAATAATCCGGCGGACGAAACTACAAGCCAACAAGATTTGGTCCACTGGGTTATTATGCACCAAAATAAAAGAAAAAAAATCCTGTTTTTCAAAAATTCGTCAAAAATAGCGGGAGAGATGTAGAGCTCTGAAATTTTCAGCAGTCATTTTCCACTACATTTCTATAAATCCTAATATATAACACATGCCTGAAATAATCCGGCGGACGGAAATACAAGCCAACAAGATTTGGTCCACTGGGTTATTATGCACCAAAATTAAAGAAAAAAAATCATCTTTTTCAAAAATTCGTCAAAAATAGCGGGAGAGATGTAGAGCTCTGAAATTTTCAACAGTCATTTTCCACTATATTTCTATAAATCCTGATATACAACACATGCCTGAAATAATCCGGCGGACGAAACTACAAGCCAACAAGATTTGGTCCACTGGGTTATTATGCACCAAAATAAAAGAAAAAAAATCATGTTTTTTAAAAATTCGTCAAAAATAGGGGGAGAGATGTAGAGCTCTGAAATTTTCAACAGTCATTTTCCACTACATTTCTATAAATCCGGATATATAACACATGCCTGAAATAATACGGAGGACGAAACTACAAGCCAACAAGATTTGGTCCACTGGGTTATTATGCACCAAAATAAAAGAAAAAAAATCCTGTTTTTTAAAAATTCGTCAAAAATAGGGGGAGAGATGTAGAGCTCTGAAATTTTCAACTGTCATTTTCCACTACATTTCTATAAATCCTAATATATAACACATGCCTGAAATAATCCGGCGGACGGAACTACAAGCCAACAATATTTGGTCCACTGGGTTATTATGCACCAAAATTAAAGAAAAAAAATCATCTTTTTCAAAAATTCGTCAAAAATAGCGGGAGAGATGTAGAGCTCTGAAATTTTCAACAGTCATTTTCCACTACATTTCTATAAATCCTGATATATAACACATGCCTGAAATAATCCGGCGGACGAAACTACAAGCCAACAAGATTTGGTCCACTGGGTTATTATGCACCAAAATAAAAGAAAAAAATCATGTTTTTTAAAAATTCGTCAAAAATAGGGGGAGAGATGTAGAGCTCTGAAATTTTCAACAGTCATTTTCCACTACATTTCTATAAATCCGGATATATAACACATGCCTGAAATAATCCGGCGGACGGAAATACAAGCCAACAAGATTTGGTCCACTGGGTTATTATGCACCAAAATTAAAGAAAAAAAATCATCTTTTTCAAAAATTCGTCAAAAATAGCGGGAGAGATGTAGAGCTCTGAAATTTTCAACAGTCCTTTTCCACTATATTTCTATAAATCCTGATATACAACACATGCCTGAAATAATCCGGCGGACGAAACTACAAGCCAACAAGATTTGGTCCACTGGGTTATTATGCACCAAAATAAAAGAAAAAAAATCCTGTTTTTCAAAAATTCGTCAAAAATAGCGGGAGAGATGTAGAGCTCTGAAATTTTCAACAGTCATTTTCCACTACATTTCTATAAATCCGGATATATAACACATGCCTGAAATAATCCGGCGGAGGAAACTACAAGCCAACAAGATTTGGTTCACTGGGTTATTATGCACCAAAATAAAAGAAAAAAAATCCTGTTTTTCAAAAATTCGTCAAAAATAGCGGGAGAGATGTAGAGCTCTGAAATTTTCAACAGTCATTTTCCACTACATTTCTATAAATCCTGATATATAACACATGCCTGAAATAATCCGGCGGACGAAACTACAAGCCAACAAGATTTGGTCCACTGGGTTATTATGCACCAAAATAAAAGAAAAAAATCCTGTTTTTCAAAAATTCGTCAAAAATAGCGGGAGAGATGTAGAGCTCTGAAATTTTCAACTGTCATTTTCCACTACATTTCTATAAATCCGGATATATAACACATGCCTGAAATAATCCGGCGGACGAAACTACAAGCCAACAAGATTTGGTCCACTGGGTTATTATGCACCAAAATAAAAGAAAAAAAATCATGTTTTTTAAAAATTCGTCAAAAATAGGGGGAGAGATGTAGAGCTCTGAAATTTTCAACAGTCATTTTCCACTACATTTCTATAAATCCGGATATATAACACATGCCTGAAATAATCCGGAGGACGAAACTACAAGCCAACAAGATTTGGTCCACTGGGTTATTATGCACCAAAATAAAAGAAAAAAAATCCTGTTTTTTAAAAATTCGTCAAAAATAGGGGGAGAGATGTAGAGCTCTGAAATTTTCAACTGTCATTTTCCACTACATTTCTATAAATCCTAATATATAACACATGCCTGAAATAATCCGGCGGACGGAACTACAAGCCAACAATATTTGGTCCACTGGGTTATTATGCACCAAAATTAAAGAAAAAAAATCATCTTTTTCAAAAATTCGTCAAAAATAGCGGGAGAGATGTAGAGCTCTGAAATTTTCAACAGTCATTTTCCACTACATTTCTATAAATCCTGATATATAACACATGCCTGAAATAATCCGGCGGACGAAACTACAAGCCAACAAGATTTGGTCCACTGGGTTATTATGCACCAAAATAAAAGAAAAAAATCATGTTTTTTAAAAATTCGTCAAAAATAGGGGGAGAGATGTAGAGCTCTGAAATTTTCAACAGTCATTTTCCACTACATTTCTATAAATCCGGATATATAACACATGCCTGAAATAATCCGGCGGACGAAACTACAAGCCAACAAGATTTGGTCCACTGGGTTATTATGCACCAAAATAAAAGAAAAAAATCATGTTTTTCAAAAATTCGTCAAAAATAACGGGAGAGATGTAGAGCTCTGAAATTTTCAACAGTCATTTTCCACTACATTTCTATAAATCCTGATATATAACACATGCCTGAAATAATCCGGCGGACGAAACTACAAGCCAACAAGATTTGGTCCACTGGGTTATTATGCACCAAAATAAAAGAAAAAAAATCATGTTTTTCAAAAATTCGTCAAACATAGCGGGAGAGATGTAGAGCTCTGAAATTTTCAACAGTCATTTTCCACTACATTTCTATAAATCCCGGTATATAACACATGCCTGAAATAATCCAGCGGGCGAAACTACAAGCCAACAAGATTTGGTCCAATGGGTTATTATGCACCAAAATAAAAGAAAAAAATCCTGTTTTTCAAAAATTCGTCAAAAATAGCGGGAGAGATGTAGAGCTGTGAAATTTTCAACAGTCATTTTCCACTACATTTCTATAAATCCGGATATATAACACATGCCTGAAATAATCCGGCGGACGAAACTACAAGCCAACAAGATTTGGTCCACTGGGTTATTATGCACCAAAATAAAAGAAAAAAAATCATGTTTTTCAAAAATTCGTCAAAAATAACGGGAGAGATGTAGAGCTCTGAAATTTTCAACAGTCATTTTCCACTATATTTCTATAAATCCTGATATATAACACATGCCTGAAATAATCCGGCGGACGAAACTACAAGCCAACAAGATTTGGTCCACTGGGTTATTATGCACCAAAATAAAAGAAAAAAAATCATGTTTTATAAAAATTCGTCAAAAATAGGGGGAGAGATGTAGAGCTCTGAAATTTTCAACAGTCATTTTCCACTACATTTCTATAAATCCTAATATATAACACATGCCTGATCCGGCGGACGGAACTACAAGCCAACAAGATTTGGTCCACTGGGTTATTATGCACCAAAATTAAAGAAAAAAAATCATCTTTTTCAAAAATTCGTCAAAAATAGCGGGAGAGATGTAGAGCTCTGAAATTTTCAACAGTCATTTTCCACTACATTTCTATAAATCCTGATATATAACACATGCCTGAAATAATCCGGCGGACGAAACTACAAGCCAACAAGATTTGGTCCACTGGGTTATTATGCACCAAAATAAAAGAAAAAAAATCCTGTTTTTCAAAAATTCGTCAAAAATAGCGGGAGAGATGTAGAGCTCTGAAATTTTCAACAGTCATTTTCCACTACATTTCTATAAATCCGGATATATAACACATGCCTGAAATAATCCGGCGGAGGAAACTACAAGCCAACAAGATTTGGTTCACTGGGTTATTATGCACCAAAATAAAAGAAAAAAAATCCTGTTTTTCAAAAATTCGTCAAAAATAGCGGGAGAGATGTAGAGCTCTGAAATTTTCAACAGTCATTTTCCACTACATTTCTATAAATCCTGATATATAACACATGCCTGAAATAATCCGGCGGACGAAACTACAAGCCAACAAGATTTGGTCCACTGGGTTATTATGCACCAAAATAAAAGAAAAAAAATCCTGTTTTTCAAAAATTCGTCAAAAATAGCGGGAGAGATGTAGAGCTCTGAAATTTTCAACAGTCATTTTCCACTACATTTCTATAAATCCGGATATATAACACATGCCTGAAATAATCCGGCGGACGAAACTACAAGCCAACAAGATTTGGTCCACTGGGTTATTATGCACCAAAATAAAAGAAAAAAAATCATGTTTTTTAAAAATTAGTCAAAAATAGGGGGAGAGATGTAGAGCTCTGAAATTTTCAACAGTCATTTTCCACTACATTTCTATAAATCCGGATATATAACACATGCCTGAAATAATCCGGAGGACGAAACTACAAGCCAACAAGATTTGGTCCACTGGGTTATTATGCACCAAAATAAAAGAAAAAAAATCCTGTTTTTTAAAAATTCGTCAAAAATAGGGGGAGAGATGTAGAGCTCTGAAATTTTCAACTGTCATTTTCCACTACATTTCTATAAATCCCGATATATAACACATGCCTGAAATAATCCGGCGGACGAAACTACAAGCCAACAAGATTTGGTCCACTGGGTTATTATGCACCAAAATAAAAGAAAAAAAATCCTGTTTTTCAAAAATTCGTCAAAAATAGCGGGAGAGATGTAGAGCTCTCAAATTTTCAACAGTCATTTTCCACTACATTTCTATAAATTCTAATATATAACACATGCCTGAAATAATCCGGCGGACGGAACTACAAGCCAACAAGATTTGGTCCACTGGGTTATTATGCACCAAAATTAAAGAAAAAAAATCATCTTTTTCAAAAATTCGTCAAAAATAGCGGGAGAGATGTAGAGGTCTGAAATTTTCAACAGTCATTTTCCACTATATTTCTATAAATCCTGATATATAACACATGCCTGAGATAATCCGGCGGACGAAACTACAAGCCAACAAGATTTGGTCCACTGGGTTATTATGCACCAAAATAAAAGAAAAAAAATCATGTTTTTTAAAAATTCGTCAAAAATAGGGGGAGAGATGTAGAGCTCTGAAATTTTCAACAGTCATTTTCCACTACATTTCTATAAATCCTAATATATAACACATGCCTGAAATAAACCGGCGGACGGAACTACAAGCCAACAAGATTTGGTCCACTGGGTTATTATGCACCAAAATTAAAGAAAAAAAATCATCTTTTTCAAAAATTCGTCAAAAATAGCTGGAGAGATGTAGAGCTCTGAAATTTTCAACAGTCATTTTCCACTACATTTCTATAAATCCTGATATATAACACATGCCTGAAAAAATCCGGCGGACGAAACTACAAGCCAACAAGATTTGGTCCACTGGGTTATTATGCACCAAAATAAAAGAAAAAAAATCCTGTTTTTCAAAAATTCGTCAAAAATAGCGGGAGAGATGTAGAGCTCTGAAATTTTCAACAGTCATTTTCCACTACATTTCTATAAATCCGGATATATAACACATGCCTGATATAATCCGGCGGACGAAACTACAAGCCAACAAGATTTGGTCCGCTGGGTTATTATGCACCAAAATAAAAGAAAAAAATCCTGTTTTTCAAAAATTCGTCAAAAATAGCGGGAGAGATGTAGAGCTCTGAAATTTTCAACAGTCCGCCGGATTATTTCAGGCATGTGTTATATATTAGGATTTATAGAAATGTAGTGGAAAATGACTGTTGAAAATTTCAGAGCTCTACATCTCTTCCGCTATTTTTGACTAATTTTTGAAAAACAGGATTTTTTTTCTTTTATTTTGGTGCAAAATAACCCAGTGAATCAAATCTTGTTGGCTTGTAGTTTCCTCCGCCGGATTATTTCAGGCATGTGTTATATATCCGGATTTATAGAAATGTAGTGGAAAATGACTGTTGAAAATTTCAGAGCTCTACATCTCTCCCGCTATTTTTGACGAATTTTTGAAAAACAGGATTTTTTTTCTTTTATTTTGGTGCATAATAACCCAGTGGACCAAATCTTGTTGGCTTGTAGTTTCGTCCGCCGGATTATTTCAGGCATGTGTTATATATCAGGATTTATAGAAATCTAGTGGAAAATGACTGTTGAAAATTTCAGAGCTCTACATCTCTCCCGCTATTTTTGACGAATTTTTGAAAAAGATGATTTTTTTTCTTTAATTTTGGTGCATAATAACCCAGTGGACCAAATCTTGTAGGCTTATAGTTCCGTCCGCCGGATTATTTCAGGCATGTGTTATATATCAAGATTTATAGAAATGTAGTGGAAAATGACTGTTGAAAATTTCAGAGCTCTACATCTCTCCCGCTATTTTTGACGAATTTTTGAAAAACAGGATTTTTTTTCTTTTATTTTGGTGCATAATAACCCAGTGGACCAAATCTTGTTGGCTTGTAGTTTCGTCCGCCGGATTATTTCAGGCATGTGTTATATATCAGGATTTATAGAAATGTAGTGGAAAATGACTGTTGAAAATTTCAGAGCTCTACATCTCTCCCGTTATTTTTGACGAATTTTTGAAAAACGTGATTTTTCTCTTTTATTTTGGTGCATAATAACCCAGTGGACCAAATCTTGTTGGCTTGTAGTTTCGTCCGCCGGATTATTTCAGGCATTTGTTATATATCCGGATTTATAGAAATGTAGTGGAAAATGACTGTTGAAAATTTCAGAGCTCTACATCTCTCCCGCTATTTTTGACGAATTTTTGAAAAACAGGATTTTTTTTCTTTTATTTTGGTGCATAATAACCCAGTGGACCAAATCTTGTTGGCTTGTAGTTTCGCCCGCCGGATTATTTCAGGCATGTGTTATATATCAGGATTTATAGAAATGTAGTGGAAAATGACTGTTGAAAATTTCAGAGCTCTACATCTCTCCCGCTATTTTTGACGAATTTTTGAAAAACATGATTTTTTTTCTTTTATTTTGGTGCATAATAACCCAGTGGACCAAATCTTGTTGGCTTGTAGTTTCGTCCGCCGGATTATTTCAGGCATGTGTTATATATCCGGATTTATAGAAATGTAGTGGCAAATGACTGTTGAAAATTTCAGAGCTCTACATCTCTCCCCCTATTTTTGACGTATTTTTGAAAAAGATGATTTTTTTTCTTTAATTTTGGTGCATAATAACCCAGTGGACCAAATCTTGTTGGCTTGTAGTTCCGTCCGCCGGATTATTTCAGGCATGTGTTATATATTAGGATTTATAGAAATGTAGTGGAAAATGACTGTTGAAAATTTCAGAGCTCTACATCTCTCCCGCTATTTTTGACGAATTTTTATAAAACATGATTTTTTTTTCTTTTATTTTGGTGCATAATAACCCAGTGGACCAAATCTTGTTGGCTTGTAGTTTCGTCCGCCGGATTATTTCAGGCATGTGTTATATATCAGGTTTTATAGAAATATAGTGGAAAATGACTGTTGAAAATTTCAGAGCTCTACATCTCTCCCGCTATTTTTGACGAATTTTTGAAAAAGATGATTTTTTTTCTTTAATTTTGGTGCATAATAACCCAGTGGACCAAATCTTGTTGGCTTGTAGTTCCGTCCGCCGGATTATTTCAGGCATGTGTTATATATTAGGATTTATAGAAATGTAGTGGAAAATGACTGTTGAAAATTTCAGAGCTCTACATCTCTCCCGCTATTTTTGACGAATTTTTGAAAAACAGGATTTTTTTTCTTTTATTTTGGTGCATAATAACCCAGTGGACCAAATCTTGTTGGCTTGTAGTTTCGTCCGCCGGATTATTTCAGGCATGTGTTATATATCAGGATTTATAGAAATATAGTGGAAAATGACTGTTGAAAATTTGAGAGCTCTACATCTCTCCCGCTATTTTTGACGAATTTTTGAAAAAGATGATTTTTTTTCTTTAATTTTGGTGCATTTTTTTTCTTTAATTTTTTCTTTAATCCCAGTGGACCAAATCTTGTTGGCTTGTAGTTCCGTCCGCCGGATTATTTCAGGCATGTGTTATATATTAGGATTTATAGAAATGTAGTGGAAAATGACTGTTGAAAATTTCAGAGCTCTACATCTCTCCCCCTATTTTTGACGAATTTTTAAAAAACATGATTTTTTTTCTTTTATATATTAGGATTTATAGAAATGTAGTGGAAAATGACTGTTGAAAATTTCAGAGCTCTACATCTCTCCCCCTATTTTTGACGAATTTTTAAAAAACATGATTTTTTTTTCTTTTATTTTGGTGCATAATAACCCAGTGGACCAAATCTTGTTGGCTTGTAGTTTCGTCCGCCGGATTATTTCAGGCATGTGTTATATATCAGGATTTATAGAAATATAGTGGAAAATGACTGTTGAAAATTTCAGAGCTCTACATCTCTCCCGCTATTTTTGACGAATTTTTGAAAAAGATGATTTTTTTTCTTTAATTTTGGTGCATAATAACCCAGTGGACCAAATCTTGTTGGCTTGTAATTCCGTCCGCCGAATTATTTCAGGCATGTGTTATATATTAGGATTTATAGAAATGTAGTGGAAAATGACTGTTGAAAATTTCAGAGCTCTACATCTCTCCCCCTATTTTTGACGAATTTTTGAAAAACAGGATTTTTTTTCTTTTATTTTGGTGCATAATAACCCAGTGGACCAAATCTTGTTGGCTTGTAGTTTCGTCCGCCGGATTATTTCAGGCACGTGTTATATATCAGGATTTATAGAAATGTAGTGGAAAATGACTGTTGAAAATTTCAGAGCTCTACATCTCTCCCGTTATTTTTGACGAATTTTTGAAAAACATGATTTTTTTTCTTTTATTTTGGTGCATAATAACCCAGTGGACCAAATCTTGTTGGCTTGTAGTTTCGTCCGCCGGATTATTTCAGGCATGTGTTATATATCCGGATATATAGAAATGTAGTGGAAAATGACTGTTGAAAATTTCAGAGCTCTACATCTCTCCCGCTATTTTTGACGAATTTTTGAAAAACAGGATTTTTTTTCTTTTATTTTGGTGCATAATAACCCAGTGGACCAAATCTTGTTGGCTTGTAGTTTCGCCCGCCGCATTATTTCAGGCATGTGTTATATATCAGGATTTATAGAAATGTAGTGGAAAATGACTGTTGAAAATTGCAGAGCTCTACATCTCTCCCGCTATTTTTGACGAATTTTTGAAAAACATGATTTTTTTTCTTTTATTTTGGTGCATAATAACCCAGTGGACCAAATCTTGTTGGCTTGTAGTTTCGTCCGCCGGATTATTTCAGGCATGTGTTATATATCCGGATTTATAGAAATGTAGTGGAAAATGACTGTTGAAAATTTCAGAGCTCTACATCTCTCCCCCTATTTTTGACGAATTTTTAAAAAACATGATTTTTTTTCTTTTATTTTGGTGCATAATAACCCAGTGGACCAAATCTTGTTGGCTTGTAGTTTCGTCCGCCGGATTATTTCAGGCATGTGTTATATATCAGGATTTATAGAAATCTAGTGGAAAATGACTGTTGAAAATTTCAGAGCTCTACATCTCTCCCGCTATTTTTGACGAATTTTTGAAAAAGATGATTTTTTTTCTTTAATTTTGGTGCATAATAACCCAGTGGACCAAATCTTGTTGGCTTGTAGTTTCGTCCGCCGGATTATTTCAGGCATGTGTTATATATCAGGATTTATAGAAATGTAGTGGAAAATGACTGTTGAAAATTTCAGAGCTCTACATCTCTCCCGCTATTTTTGATGAATTTTTGAAAAAGATGATTTTTTTTCTTTAATTTTGGTGCATAATAACCCAGTGGACCAAATCTTGTTGGCTTGTAGTTCCGTCCGCCGGATTATTTCAGGCATGTGTTATATATTAGGATTTATAGAAATGTAGTGGAAAATGACTGTTGAAAATTTCAGAGCTCTACATCTCTCCCCCTATTTTTGACGAATTTTTAAAAAACATGATTTTTTTTCTTTTATTTTGGTGCATAATAACCCAGTGGACCAAATCTTGTTGGCTTGTAGTTTCGTCCGCCGGATTATTTCAGGCATGTGTTATATATCAAGATTTATAGAAATGTAGTGGAAAATGACTGTTGAAAATTTCAGAGCTCTACATCTCTCCCGCTATTTTTGACGAATTTTTGAAAAAGATGATTTTTTTTCTTTAATTTTGGTGCATAATAACCCAGTGGACCAAATCTTGTTGGCTTGTAGTTCCGTCCGCCGGATTATTTCAGGCATGTGTTATATATTAGGATTTATAGAAATGTAGTGGAAAATGACTGTTGAAAATTTCAGAGCTCTACATCTCTCCCGCTATTTTTGACGAATTTTTGAAAAACAGGATTTTTTTTCTTTTATTTTGGTGCATAATAACTCAGTGGACCAAATCTTGTTGGCTTGTAGTTTCGTCTGCCGGATTATTTCAGGCATGTGTTATATATCAGGATTTATAGAAATGTAGTGGAAAATGACTGTTGAAAATTTCAGAGCTCTACATCTCTCCCCTTATTTTTGACGAATTTTTGAAAAAGATGATTTTTTTTCTTTTATTTTGGTGCATAATAACCCAGTGGACCAAATCTTGTTGGCTTGTAGTTTCGTCCGCCGGATTATTTCAGGCATGTGTTATATATCAGGATTTATAGAAATGTAGTGGAAAATGACTGTTGAAAATTTCAGAGCTCTACATCTCTCCCGCTATTTTTGACGAATTTTTGAAAAAGATGATTTTTTTTCTTTAATTTTGGTGCATAATAACCCAGTGGACCAAATCTTGTTGGCTTGTAGTTCCGTCCGCCGGATTATTTCAGGCATGTGTTATATATTAGGATTTATAGAAATGTAGTGGAAAATGACTGTTGAAAATTTCAGAGCTCTACATCTCTCCCCCTATTTTTGACGAATTTTTTAAAAATATGGATGAATTAGAATTTTATATTACCCTGTAGAACATTGTATGGAAAAATATATTTATATATATTTTTTACAAAATGAAACATATTTTTGCGATTTTATTAACATTTTATGTGTATATATACATATTTTTAAGTTATTTGGTGAAATTTTCAAATACCACGTGCTTTTGTTTACGTTTATAGCTCCACGTGCTTTTGTTTACATTTATACCACCACGTGCGTTTTGTTTACATCTATAACCACCACGTGCTTGTTTGCTGTTTGTTATTTACAAAGAAATCAGCTGTTATATATGAGTATTAACGATTACTTGTTAGATCTTGTTAGCTCGAGTACTTGGATCTTGTTATCTCAAGTACTTGGATCTTGTTAAATTCACTGTCGTAAGCCTAAGAGTATTGAGTAATTACTTTTCAGCATTGGGTACCCTAAAAAAAAAGTCGGAAATGAGTACTCGGTACTCAACACTTTTACAGACATATTAATCTTTTATTTACTCAATTTTTTTTTTTGCAAAATGTGTCTTATAATTCGCATTTGTTTTTTAGACAAATAGTTTATACATATACATCATAATTATACCTACAGTTATTGAACGGAAATGACGAATAGAGCAATGAAGGGTTGGTAAACACAAAACACAATTACAGTTCGGCAGCAGAGGAATTGAGACAAAGAAAAATATTAAAATATAAATAAAATTTAATTAATTAAAATTAAACCAAAATAAAAATACAGAATTTGCAATTTTTCTTTTATTTATTTAAAAAATAAACCATGTTTTTTTTACTAAAAGAAAAAAGTTTATTTTCCTTCGCGTGTTGTTATATTAACAAAGGCTTCGATTTAATTACATATATATCTCTTTGAAAATTCACCTAAGCGTCTTGACAAATTTGTCGTTAATTTTATGTAGTTGTATATCTACCACGGAACTTTGGAAACTTTTACTATAATTTTTGTAAATTTTACACCTTTTTTTTCTGCGTGTATGCAGCTTTTTTCCCTATTGGATTGAACGAATTGTTTGTTGGGTTTACATTGGTGAAATTTATTTAAAAACGTACTATGTAAAATTTGCATTGATCAAATTTTGAAAACAAAATAAGCAATAAGTATATTTTTCTAATAAGACAGGTAAATGTCAAAAGGCGCTTAGAATGTCCTTTAACGTATGCAAATCAATATGGTGGATGTACATCTCTAATATTAAAGAATAATGATGCTGGATTTTTTCAAGTTTGTATCTTATAATATTATTAATGCAAACAAAAATAAAAAATATTAATGCAAATAAAAACAAAAATAATATATTTTTATTGTAATTTTCATGTCAAAATTGCTAACTTGTTGAAAAAATACAAGCCTAAAAGTATTGAGTAATTACTTTTCAGCATTGGGTACCCTAAAAAAAAAGTCGGAAATGAGTACTCGGTACTCAAGACTTTTACAGACATATTAATCTTTTATTTACTCAATTTTTTTTTTTGCAAAATGTGTCTTATAATTCGCATTTGTTTTTTAGACAAATAGTTTATATATATACATCATAATTATACCTACAGTTATTGAACGGAAATGACGAATAGAGCAATGAAGGGTTGGTAAACACAAAACACAATTACAGTTCGGCAGCAGAGGAATTGAGACAAAGAAAAATATTAAAATATAAATAAAATTTAATTAATTAAAATTAAACCAAAATAAAAATACAGAATTTGCAATTTTTCTTTTATTTATTTAAAAAATAAACCATGTTTTTTTTACTAAAAGAAAAAAGTTTATTTTCCTTCGCGTGTTGTTATATTAACAAAGGCTTCGATTTAATTACATATATATCTCTTTGAAAATTCACCTAAGCGTCTTGACAAATTTGTCGTTAATTTTATGTAGTTGTATATCTACCACGGAACTTTGGAAACTTTTACTCTAATTTTTGTAAATTTTACACCTTTTTTTTCTGCGTGTATGCAGCTTTTTTCCCTATTGGATTGAACGAATTGTTTGTTGGGTTTACATTGGTGAAATTTATTTAAAAACGTACTATGTAAAATTTGCATTGATCAAATTTTGAAAACAAAATAAGCAATAAGTATATTTTTCTAATAAGACAGGTAAATGTCAAAAGGCGCTTAGAATGTCCTTTAACGTATGCAAATCAATATGGTGGATGTACATCTCTAATATTAAAGAATAATGATGCTGGATTTTTTCAAGTTTGTATCTTATAATATTATTAATGCAAACAAAAATAAAAAATATTAATGCAAATAAAAACAAAAATAATATATTTTTATTGTAATTTTCATGTCAAAATTGCTAACTTGTTGAAAAAATACAAGCCTAAAAGTATTGAGTAATTACTTTTCAGCATTGGGTACCCTAAAAAGAAATCGGAAATGAGTACTCGGTATTCAACACTTTTACAGACATAGTAATTTTTTATTTAGTCAATTTTTTTTTGCAAAATGTGTATAATTCTCATTTGTTTTTTAGACAAATAGTTTTTATATATACATCATTATTATACCTACAGTTATTGAACGGAAAAGACGAATAGAGCAATGAAGGGTTAGTAAACACAAAATACAATTACAGTTCGGCCGCAGAGGAATTTAGGACAAAGAAACATATTAAAATATAAATAAAATTAATTAATTAAAATTAAACAAACTAAAATAAAAATACAGAATTTGCAATTTTTCTTTTATTTATTTAAAAAATAAACCATGTTTTTTTTACTAAAAGAAAAAAGTTTATTTTCCTTTGCGTGTTGTTATATTAAACAAAGGCTTCGATTTAATTACATATATATCTCTTTGAAAATTTACCTAAGCATCTTGACAAATTTGTCGTTAATTTTATGTAGTTGTATATCTACCACGGAACTTTGTAAACTTTTACTCTAATTTTTGTAAATGTTACACCTTTTTTTCTGCGTGTACCTGAGCGCTCAGACTGAGCGGTTAGTGATCAGGTTGTTCAGCAGATAGTTGCACAACTGTTGTAGAACTGTTGACTATTAAATTGTATCTGCCGAACGCACCCAATGTTAAAAACGAATTAAATATAAATGTTTTTAGAAAGGAAAGATCACAATTTGTAAAATATAATATACCACAGAGCTTTTAGCTAAATTTGTATTTAAAATTTAATTGGAATAATTTGTAAAGTATTTTAAATGCTACACCCAAAAAATTCCTTAGTTGATTATAACGAATATTTCAACTATCTTATAGGTGAAATACACCTAACTAATATATAGTTAAATTTATTTAGTTGACGATAACCAAGTTTTTTAATGTCAAAGAATTAGTAGAAATTAACTATTAAATATTGAAACATGGTTAATATGGACTATAGACATTGTGTTTTGTTTTTTTTTTTCTTCTATGGAATTATCAAAATTTTCCAAAACTACTGACCAATTTTTTATTAAGAAATTTTACGACACTACAAAACACTAAACTAAAAGGAATAACATCAAACATATACACCAACACATTTAAAAATGAATTTGCTTATTTTTACAGATGTTGTCCTTTTTTTAAGATACGTTTCCTCTCTTAATATTCATCTTCCCTTTAGGTTTATGATATTGAAATTTTGAACATGAGTTTTCGTGATTTCCTGATATTAATCCAATTTTTTTTGGTACTCTAAAATTGTATCTACAAAATACGCAATAAATATTAATTATAAATGGCTAACAAAGTTTGTGAATTAAATCTTACCTAATAATTTATAAAAACGAAAATATTGAAATATTTTCGTTTTTTGCTTTTTTCTTTAATGAAAATTTATTTATCAAAACGGGTTGACAATTTGTAAATAAATAGAAATGTATGTTAACAGGACAACTATAATAGTAATAATTTCTTCGAAAGCAAGAGTTGGCAATGAATATGATAGTTATTCATATTTTTCTTTAATTCAACTATAGATTTTGTTAACTATCTAACCATGGAATTTTATCGGTGTACTAAATAAATAAATAAAAAATAAATAAAAATAAAAAATTTCATAAGCTGCCTATACACTGTATTGTAAAACTTACTTCTAACTTATGTAGTTGTATAACTACATAGCACTTAGATAAACTTCTGTTGAAAATTTCAGAGCTCTACATCTCTCCCGCTATTTTTGACGAATTTTTGAAAAAGATGATTTTTTTTCTTTAATTTTGGTGCATAATAACCCAGTGGACCAAATCTTGTTGGCTTGTAGTTTCGTCCGCCGGATTATTTCAGGCATGTGTTATATATCAGGATTTATAGAAATCTAGTGGAAAATGACTGTTGAAAATTTCAGAGCTCTACATCTCTCCCGCTATTTTTGACGAATTTTTGAAAAAGATGATTTTTTTTCTTTAATTTTGGTGCATAATAACCCAGTGGACCAAATCTTGTTGGCTTGTAGTTCCGTCCGCCGGATTATTTCAGGCATGTGTTATATATTAGGATTTATAGAAATGTAGTGGAAAATGACTGTTGAAAATTTCAGAGCTCTACATCTCTCCCCCTATTTTTGACGAATTTTTAAAAAACATGATTTTTTTTCTTTTATTTTGGTGCATAATAACCCAGTGGACCAAATCTTGTTGGCTTGTAGTTTCGTCCGCCGGATTATTTCAGGCATGTGTTATATATCAAGATTTATAGAAATGTAGTGGAAAATGACTGTTGAAAATTTCAGAGCTCTACATCTCTCCCGCTATTTTTGACGAATTTTTGAAAAAGATGATTTTTTTTCTTTAATTTTGGTGCATAATAACCCAGTGGACCAAATCTTGTTGGCTTGTAGTTCCGTCCGCCGGATTATTTCAGGCATGTGTTATATATTAGGATTTATAGAAATGTAGTGTAAAATGACTGTTGAAAATTTCAGAGCTCTACATCTCTCCCGCTATTTTTGACGAATTTTTGAAAAAGATGATTTTTTTTCTTTAATTTTGGTGCATAATAACCCAGTGGACCAAATCTTGTTGGCTTGTAGTTCCGTCCGCCGGATTATTTCAGGCATGTGTTATATATTAGGATTTATAGAAATGTAGTGGAAAATGACTGTTGAAAATTTCAGAGCTCTACATCTCTCCCCCTATTTTTGACGAATTTTTTAAAAATATGGATGAATTAGAATTTTATATTACCCTGTAGAACATTGTATGGAAAAATATATTTATATATATTTTTTACAAAATGAAACATATTTTTGCGATTTTATTAACATTTTATGTGTATATATACATATTTTTAAGTTATTTGGTGAAATTTTCAAATACCACGTGCTTTTGTTTACGTTTATAGCTCCACGTGCTTTTGTTTACATTTATACCACCACGTGCGTTTTGTTTACATCTATAACCACCACGTGCTTGTTTGCTGTTTGTTATTTACAAAGAAATCAGCTGTTATATATGAGTATTAACGATTACTTGTTAGATCTTGTTAGCTCGAGTACTTGGATCTTGTTATCTCAAGTACTTGGATCTTGTTAAATTCACTGTCGTAAGCCTAAGAGTATTGAGTAATTACTTTTCAGCATTGGGTACCCTAAAAAAAAAGTCGGAAATGAGTACTCGGTACTCAACACTTTTACAGACATATTAATCTTTTATTTACTCAATTTTTTTTTTTGCAAAATGTGTCTTATAATTCGCATTTGTTTTTTAGACAAATAGTTTATATATATACATCATAATTATACCTACAGTTATTGAACGGAAATGACGAATAGAGCAATGAAGGGTTGGTAAACACAAAACACAATTACAGTTCGGCAGCAGAGGAATTGAGACAAAGAAAAATATTAAAATATAAATAAAATTTAATTAATTAAAATTAAACCAAAATAAAAATACAGAATTTGCAATTTTTCTTTTATTTATTTAAAAAATAAACCATGTTTTTTTTACTAAAAGAAAAAAGTTTATTTTCCTTCGCGTGTTGTTATATTAACAAAGGCTTCGATTTAATTACATATATATCTCTTTGAAAATTCACCTAAGCGTCTTGACAAATTTGTCGTTAATTTTATGTAGTTGTATATCTACCACGGAACTTTGGAAACTTTTACTCTAATTTTTGTAAATTTTACACCTTTTTTTTCTGCGTGTATGCAGCTTTTTTCCCTATTGGATTGAACGAATTGTTTGTTGGGTTTACATTGGTGAAATTTATTTAAAAACGTACTATGTAAAATTTGCATTGATCAAATTTTGAAAACAAAATAAGCAATAAGTATATTTTTCTAATAAGACAGGTAAATGTCAAAAGGCGCTTAGAATGTCCTTTAACGTATGCAAATCAATATGGTGGATGTACATCTCTAATATTAAAGAATAATGATGCTGGATTTTTTCAAGTTTGTATCTTATAATATTATTAATGCAAACAAAAATAAAAAATATTAATGCAAATAAAAACAAAAATAATATATTTTTATTGTAATTTTCATGTCAAAATTGCTAACTTGTTGAAAAAATACAAGCCTAAAAGTATTGAGTAATTACTTTTCAGCATTGGGTACCCTAAAAAGAAATCGGAAATGAGTACTCGGTATTCAACACTTTTACAGACATAGTAATTTTTTATTTAGTCAATTTTTTTTTGCAAAATGTGTATAATTCTCATTTGTTTTTTAGACAAATAGTTTTTATATATACATCATTATTATACCTACAGTTATTGAACGGAAAAGACGAATAGAGCAATGAAGGGTTAGTAAACACAAAATACAATTACAGTTCGGCCGCAGAGGAATTTAGGACAAAGAAACATATTAAAATATAAATAAAATTAATTAATTAAAATTAAACAAACTAAAATAAAAATACAGAATTTGCAATTTTTCTTTTATTTATTTAAAAAATAAACCATGTTTTTTTTACTAAAAGAAAAAAGTTTATTTTCCTTTGCGTGTTGTTATATTAAACAAAGGCTTCGATTTAATTACATATATATCTCTTTGAAAATTTACCTAAGCATCTTGACAAATTTGTCGTTAATTTTATGTAGTTGTATATCTACCACGGAACTTTGTAAACTTTTACTCTAATTTTTGTAAATGTTACACCTTTTTTTCTGCGTGTACCTGAGCGCTCAGACTGAGCGGTTAGTGATCAGGTTGTTCAGCAGATAGTTGCACAACTGTTGTAGAACTGTTGACTATTAAATTGTATCTGCCGAACGCACCCAATGTTAAAAACGAATTAAATATAAATGTTTTTAGAAAGGAAAGATCACAATTTGTAAAATATAATATACCACAGAGCTTTTAGCTAAATTTGTATTTAAAATTTAATTGGAATAATTTGTAAAGTATTTTAAATGCTACACCCAAAAAATTCCTTAGTTGATTATAACGAATATTTCAACTATCTTATAGGTGAAATACACCTAACTAATATATAGTTAAATTTATTTAGTTGACGATAACCAAGTTTTTTAATGTCAAAGAATTAGTAGAAATTAACTATTAAATATTGAAACATGGTTAATATGGACTATAGACATTGTGTTTTGTTTTTTTTTTTTCTTCTATGGAATTATCAAAATTTTCCAAAACTACTGACCAATTTTTTATTAAGAAATTTTACGACACTACAAAACACTAAACTAAAAGGAATAACATCAAACATATACACCAACACATTTAAAAATGAATTTGCTTATTTTTACAGATGTTGTCCTTTTTTTAAGATACGTTTCCTCTCTTAATATTCATCTTCCCTTTAGGTTTATGATATTGAAATTTTGAACATGAGTTTTCGTGATTTCCTGATATTAATCCAATTTTTTTTGGTACTCTAAAATTGTATCTACAAAATACGCAATAAATATTAATTATAAATGGCTAACAAAGTTTGTGAATTAAATCTTACCTAATAATTTATAAAAACGAAAATATTGAAATATTTTCGTTTTTTGCTTTTTTCTTTAATGAAAATTTATTTATCAAAACGGGTTGACAATTTGTAAATAAATAGAAATGTATGTTAACAGGACAACTATAATAGTAATAATTTCTTCGAAAGCAAGAGTTGGCAATGAATATGATAGTTATTCATATTTTTCTTTAATTCAACTATAGATTTTGTTAACTATCTAACCATGGAATTTTATCGGTGTACTAAATAAATAAATAAAAAATAAATAAAAATAAAAAATTTCATAAGCTGCCTATACACTGTATTGTAAAACTTACTTCTAACTTATGTAGTTGTATAACTACATAGCACTTAGATAAACTTCTGTTGAAAATTTCAGAGCTCTACATCTCTCCCGCTATTTTTGACGAATTTTTGAAAAAGATGATTTTTTTTCTTTAATTTTGGTGCATAATAACCCAGTGGACCAAATCTTGTTGGCTTGTAGTTTCGTCCGCCGGATTATTTCAGGCATGTGTTATATATCAGGATTTATAGAAATCTAGTGGAAAATGACTGTTGAAAATTTCAGAGCTCTACATCTCTCCCGCTATTTTTGACGAATTTTTGAAAAAGATGATTTTTTTTCTTTAATTTTGGTGCATAATAACCCAGTGGACCAAATCTTGTTGGCTTGTAGTTCCGTCCGCCGGATTATTTCAGGCATGTGTTATATATTAGGATTTATAGAAATGTAGTGGAAAATGACTGTTGAAAATTTCAGAGCTCTACATCTCTCCCCCTATTTTTGACGAATTTTTAAAAAACATGATTTTTTTTCTTTTATTTTGGTGCATAATAACCCAGTGGACCAAATCTTGTTGGCTTGTAGTTTCGTCCGCCGGATTATTTCAGGCATGTGTTATATATCAAGATTTATAGAAATGTAGTGGAAAATGACTGTTGAAAATTTCAGAGCTCTACATCTCTCCCGCTATTTTTGACGAATTTTTGAAAAAGATGATTTTTTTTCTTTAATTTTGGTGCATAATAACCCAGTGGACCAAATCTTGTTGGCTTGTAGTTCCGTCCGCCGGATTATTTCAGGCATGTGTTATATATTAGGATTTATAGAAATGTAGTGGAAAATGACTGTTGAAAATTTCAGAGCTCTACATCTCTCCCGCTATTTTTGACGAATTTTTGAAAAACAGGATTTTTTTTCTTTTATTTTGGTGCATAATAACTCAGTGGACCAAATCTTGTTGGCTTGTAGTTTCGTCCGCCGGATTATTTCAGGCATGTGTTATATATCAGGATTTATAGAAATGTAGTGGAAAATGACTGTTGAAAATTTCAGAGCTCTACATCTCTCCCCCTATTTTTGACGAATTTTTGAAAAAGATGATTTTTTTTCTTTTATTTTGGTGCATAATAACCCAGTGGACCAAATCTTGTTGGCTTGTAGTTTCGTCCACCGGATTATTTCAGGCATGTGTTATATATCAGGATTTATAGAAATGTAGTGGAAAATGACTGTTGAAAATTTCAGAGCTCTACATCTCTCCCGCTATTTTTGACGAATTTTTGAAAAAGATGATTTTTTTTCTTTAATTTTGGTGCATAATAACCCAGTGGACCAAATCTTGTTGGCTTGTAGTTCCGTCCGCCGGATTATTTCAGGCATGTGTTATATATTAGGATTTATAGAAATGTAGTGGAAAATGACTGTTGAAAATTTCAGAGCTCTACATCTCTCCCCCTATTTTTGACGAATTTTTTAAAAATATGGATGAATTAGAATTTTATATTACCCTGTAGAACATTGTATGGAAAAATATATTTATATATATTTTTTACAAAATGAAACATATTTTTGCGATTTTATTAACATTTTATGTGTATATATACATATTTTTAAGTTATTTGGTGAAATTTTCAAATACCACGTGCTTTTGTTTACGTTTATAGCTCCACGTGCTTTTGTTTACATTTATACCACCACGTGCGTTTTGTTTACATCTATAACCACCACGTGCTTGTTTGCTGTTTGTTATTTACAAAGAAATCAGCTGTTATATATGAGTATTAACGATTACTTGTTAGATCTTGTTAGCTCGAGTACTTGGATCTTGTTATCTCAAGTACTTGGATCTTGTTAAATTCACTGTCGTAAGCCTAAGAGTATTGAGTAATTACTTTTCAGCATTGGGTACCCTAAAAAAAAAGTCGGAAATGAGTACTCGGTACTCAACACTTTTACAGACATATTAATCTTTTATTTACTCAATTTTTTTTTTTGCAAAATGTGTCTTATAATTCGCATTTGTTTTTTAGACAAATAGTTTATATATATACATCATAATTATACCTACAGTTATTGAACGGAAATGACGAATAGAGCAATGAAGGGTTGGTAAACACAAAACACAATTACAGTTCGGCAGCAGAGGAATTGAGACAAAGAAAAATATTAAAATATAAATAAAATTTAATTAATTAAAATTAAACCAAAATAAAAATACAGAATTTGCAATTTTTCTTTTATTTATTTAAAAAATAAACCATGTTTTTTTTACTAAAAGAAAAAAGTTTATTTTCCTTCGCGTGTTGTTATATTAACAAAGGCTTCGATTTAATTACATATATATCTCTTTGAAAATTCACCTAAGCGTCTTGACAAATTTGTCGTTAATTTTATGTAGTTGTATATCTACCACGGAACTTTGGAAACTTTTACTCTAATTTTTGTAAATTTTACACCTTTTTTTTCTGCGTGTATGCAGCTTTTTTCCCTATTGGATTGAACGAATTGTTTGTTGGGTTTACATTGGTGAAATTTATTTAAAAACGTACTATGTAAAATTTGCATTGATCAAATTTTGAAAACAAAATAAGCAATAAGTATATTTTTCTAATAAGACAGGTAAATGTCAAAAGGCGCTTAGAATGTCCTTTAACGTATGCAAATCAATATGGTGGATGTACATCTCTAATATTAAAGAATAATGATGCTGGATTTTTTCAAGTTTGTATCTTATAATATTATTAATGCAAACAAAAATAAAAAATATTAATGCAAATAAAAACAAAAATAATATATTTTTATTGTAATTTTCATGTCAAAATTGCTAACTTGTTGAAAAAATACAAGCCTAAAAGTATTGAGTAATTACTTTTCAGCATTGGGTACCCTAAAAAGAAATCGGAAATGAGTACTCGGTATTCAACACTTTTACAGACATAGTAATTTTTTATTTAGTCAATTTTTTTTTGCAAAATGTGTATAATTCTCATTTGTTTTTTAGACAAATAGTTTTTATATATACATCATTATTATACCTACAGTTATTGAACGGAAAAGACGAATAGAGCAATGAAGGGTTAGTAAACACAAAATACAATTACAGTTCGGCCGCAGAGGAATTTAGGACAAAGAAACATATTAAAATATAAATAAAATTAATTAATTAAAATTAAACAAACTAAAATAAAAATACAGAATTTGCAATTTTTCTTTTATTTATTTAAAAAATAAACCATGTTTTTTTTACTAAAAGAAAAAAGTTTATTTTCCTTTGCGTGTTGTTATATTAAACAAAGGCTTCGATTTAATTACATATATATCTCTTTGAAAATTTACCTAAGCATCTTGACAAATTTGTCGTTAATTTTATGTAGTTGTATATCTACCACGGAACTTTGTAAACTTTTACTCTAATTTTTGTAAATGTTACACCTTTTTTTCTGCGTGTACCTGAGCGCTCAGACTGAGCGGTTAGTGATCAGGTTGTTCAGCAGATAGTTGCACAACTGTTGTAGAACTGTTGACTATTAAATTGTATCTGCCGAACGCACCCAATGTTAAAAACGAATTAAATATAAATGTTTTTAGAAAGGAAAGATCACAATTTGTAAAATATAATATACCACAGAGCTTTTAGCTAAATTTGTATTTAAAATTTAATTGGAATAATTTGTAAAGTATTTTAAATGCTACACCCAAAAAATTCCTTAGTTGATTATAACGAATATTTCAACTATCTTATAGGTGAAATACACCTAACTAATATATAGTTAAATTTATTTAGTTGACGATAACCAAGTTTTTTAATGTCAAAGAATTAGTAGAAATTAACTATTAAATATTGAAACATGGTTAATATGGACTATAGACATTGTGTTTTGTTTTTTTTTTTTCTTCTATGGAATTATCAAAATTTTCCAAAACTACTGACCAATTTTTTATTAAGAAATTTTACGACACTACAAAACACTAAACTAAAAGGAATAACATCAAACATATACACCAACACATTTAAAAATGAATTTGCTTATTTTTACAGATGTTGTCCTTTTTTTAAGATACGTTTCCTCTCTTAATATTCATCTTCCCTTTAGGTTTATGATATTGAAATTTTGAACATGAGTTTTCGTGATTTCCTGATATTAATCCAATTTTTTTTGGTACTCTAAAATTGTATCTACAAAATACGCAATAAATATTAATTATAAATGGCTAACAAAGTTTGTGAATTAAATCTTACCTAATAATTTATAAAAACGAAAATATTGAAATATTTTCGTTTTTTGCTTTTTTCTTTAATGAAAATTTATTTATCAAAACGGGTTGACAATTTGTAAATAAATAGAAATGTATGTTAACAGGACAACTATAATAGTAATAATTTCTTCGAAAGCAAGAGTTGGCAATGAATATGATAGTTATTCATATTTTTCTTTAATTCAACTATAGATTTTGTTAACTATCTAACCATGGAATTTTATCGGTGTACTAAATAAATAAATAAAAAATAAATAAAAATAAAAAATTTCATAAGCTGCCTATACACTGTATTGTAAAACTTACTTCTAACTTATGTAGTTGTATAACTACATAGCACTTAGATAAACTTCTGTTGAAAATTTCAGAGCTCTACATCTCTCCCGCTATTTTTGACGAATTTTTGAAAAAGATGATTTTTTTTCTTTAATTTTGGTGCATAATAACCCAGTGGACCAAATCTTGTTGGCTTGTAGTTTCGTCCGCCGGATTATTTCAGGCATGTGTTATATATCAAGATTTATAGAAATGTAGTGGAAAATGACTGTTGAAAATTTCAGAGCTCTACATCTCTCCCGCTATTTTTGACGAATTTTTGAAAAAGATGATTTTTTTTCTTTAATTTTGGTGCATAATAACCCAGTGGACCAAATCTTGTTGGCTTGTAGTTCCGTCCGCCGGATTATTTCAGGCATGTGTTATATATTAGGATTTATAGAAATGTAGTGGAAAATGACTGTTGAAAATTTCAGAGCTCTACATCTCTCCCCCTATTTTTGACGAATTTTTTAAAAATATGGATGAATTAGAATTTTATATTACCCTGTAGAACATTGTATGGAAAAATATATTTATATATATTTTTTACAAAATGAAACATATTTTTGCGATTTTATTAACATTTTATGTGTATATATACATATTTTTAAGTTATTTGGTGAAATTTTCAAATACCACGTGCTTTTGTTTACGTTTATAGCTCCACGTGCTTTTGTTTACATTTATACCACCACGTGCGTTTTGTTTACATCTATAACCACCACGTGCTTGTTTGCTGTTTGTTATTTACAAAGAAATCAGCTGTTATATATGAGTATTAACGATTACTTGTTAGATCTTGTTAGCTCGAGTACTTGGATCTTGTTATCTCAAGTACTTGGATCTTGTTAAATTCACTGTCGTAAGCCTAAGAGTATTGAGTAATTACTTTTCAGCATTGGGTACCCTAAAAAAAAAGTCGGAAATGAGTACTCGGTACTCAACACTTTTACAGACATATTAATCTTTTATTTACTCAATTTTTTTTTTTGCAAAATGTGTCTTATAATTCGCATTTGTTTTTTAGACAAATAGTTTATATATATACATCATAATTATACCTACAGTTATTGAACGGAAATGACGAATAGAGCAATGAAGGGTTGGTAAACACAAAACACAATTACAGTTCGGCAGCAGAGGAATTGAGACAAAGAAAAATATTAAAATATAAATAAAATTTAATTAATTAAAATTAAACCAAAATAAAAATACAGAATTTGCAATTTTTCTTTTATTTATTTAAAAAATAAACCATGTTTTTTTTACTAAAAGAAAAAAGTTTATTTTCCTTCGCGTGTTGTTATATTAACAAAGGCTTCGATTTAATTACATATATATCTCTTTGAAAATTCACCTAAGCGTCTTGACAAATTTGTCGTTAATTTTATGTAGTTGTATATCTACCACGGAACTTTGGAAACTTTTACTCTAATTTTTGTAAATTTTACACCTTTTTTTTCTGCGTGTATGCAGCTTTTTTCCCTATTGGATTGAACGAATTGTTTGTTGGGTTTACATTGGTGAAATTTATTTAAAAACGTACTATGTAAAATTTGCATTGATCAAATTTTGAAAACAAAATAAGCAATAAGTATATTTTTCTAATAAGACAGGTAAATGTCAAAAGGCGCTTAGAATGTCCTTTAACGTATGCAAATCAATATGGTGGATGTACATCTCTAATATTAAAGAATAATGATGCTGGATTTTTTCAAGTTTGTATCTTATAATATTATTAATGCAAACAAAAATAAAAAATATTAATGCAAATAAAAACAAAAATAATATATTTTTATTGTAATTTTCATGTCAAAATTGCTAACTTGTTGAAAAAATACAAGCCTAAAAGTATTGAGTAATTACTTTTCAGCATTGGGTACCCTAAAAAGAAATCGGAAATGAGTACTCGGTATTCAACACTTTTACAGACATAGTAATTTTTTATTTAGTCAATTTTTTTTTGCAAAATGTGTATAATTCTCATTTGTTTTTTAGACAAATAGTTTTTATATATACATCATTATTATACCTACAGTTATTGAACGGAAAAGACGAATAGAGCAATGAAGGGTTAGTAAACACAAAATACAATTACAGTTCGGCCGCAGAGGAATTTAGGACAAAGAAACATATTAAAATATAAATAAAATTAATTAATTAAAATTAAACAAACTAAAATAAAAATACAGAATTTGCAATTTTTCTTTTATTTATTTAAAAAATAAACCATGTTTTTTTTACTAAAAGAAAAAAGTTTATTTTCCTTTGCGTGTTGTTATATTAAACAAAGGCTTCGATTTAATTACATATATATCTCTTTGAAAATTTACCTAAGCATCTTGACAAATTTGTCGTTAATTTTATGTAGTTGTATATCTACCACGGAACTTTGTAAACTTTTACTCTAATTTTTGTAAATGTTACACCTTTTTTTCTGCGTGTACCTGAGCGCTCAGACTGAGCGGTTAGTGATCAGGTTGTTCAGCAGATAGTTGCACAACTGTTGTAGAACTGTTGACTATTAAATTGTATCTGCCGAACGCACCCAATGTTAAAAACGAATTAAATATAAATGTTTTTAGAAAGGAAAGATCACAATTTGTAAAATATAATATACCACAGAGCTTTTAGCTAAATTTGTATTTAAAATTTAATTGGAATAATTTGTAAAGTATTTTAAATGCTACACCCAAAAAATTCCTTAGTTGATTATAACGAATATTTCAACTATCTTATAGGTGAAATACACCTAACTAATATATAGTTAAATTTATTTAGTTGACGATAACCAAGTTTTTTAATGTCAAAGAATTAGTAGAAATTAACTATTAAATATTGAAACATGGTTAATATGGACTATAGACATTGTGTTTTGTTTTTTTTTTTCTTCTATGGAATTATCAAAATTTTCCAAAACTACTGACCAATTTTTTATTAAGAAATTTTACGACACTACAAAACACTAAACTAAAAGGAATAACATCAAACATATACACCAACACATTTAGAAATGAATTTGCTTATTTTTACAGATGTTGTCCTTTTTTTAAGATACGTTTCCTCTCTTAATATTCATCTTCCCTTTAGGTTTATGATATTGAAATTTTGAACATGAGTTTTCGTGATTTCCTGATATTAATCCAATTTTTTTTGGTACTCTAAAATTGTATCTACAAAATACGCAATAAATATTAATTATAAATGGCTAACAAAGTTTGTGAATTAAATCTTACCTAATAATTTATAAAAACGAAAATATTGAAATATTTTCGTTTTTTGCTTTTTTCTTTAATGAAAATTTATTTATCAAAACGGGTTGACAATTTGTAAATAAATAGAAATGTATGTTAACATGACAACTATAATAGTAATAATTTCTTCGAAAGCAAGAGTTGGCAATGAATATGATAGTTATTCATATTTTTCTTTAATTCAACTATAGATTTTGTTAACTATCTAACCATGGAATTTTATCGGTGTACTAAATAAATAAATAAAAAATAAATAAAAATAAAAAATTTCATAAGCTGCCTATACACTGTATTGTAAAACTTACTTCTAACTTATGTAGTTGTATAACTACATAGCACTTAGATAAACTTCTGTTGAAAATTTCAGAGCTCTACATCTCTCCCGCTATTTTTGACGAATTTTTGAAAAAGATGATTTTTTTTCTTTAATTTTGGTGCATAATAACCCAGTGGACCAAATCTTGTTGGCTTGTAGTTTCGTCCGCCGGATTATTTCAGGCATGTGTTATATATCAAGATTTATAGAAATGTAGTGGAAAATGACTGTTGAAAATTTCAGAGCTCTACATCTCTCCCGCTATTTTTGACGAATTTTTGAAAAAGATGATTTTTTTTCTTTAATTTTGGTGCATAATAACCCAGTGGACCAAATCTTGTTGGCTTGTAGTTCCGTCCGCCGGATTATTTCAGGCATGTGTTATATATTAGGATTTATAGAAATGTAGTGGAAAATGACTGTTGAAAATTTCAGAGCTCTACATCTCTCCCCCTATTTTTGACGAATTTTTAAAAAACATGATTTTTTTTCTTTTATTTTGGTGCATAATAACCCAGTGGACCAAATCTTGTTGGCTTGTAGTTTCGTCCGCCGGATTATTTCAGGCATGTGTTATATATCAAGATTTATAGAAATGTAGTGGAAAATGACTGTTGAAAATTTCAGAGCTCTACATCTCTCCCGCTATTTTTGACGAATTTTTGAAAAAGATGATTTTTTTTCTTTAATTTTGGTGCATAATAACCCAGTGGACCAAATCTTGTTGGCTTGTAGTTCCGTCCGCCGGATTATTTCAGGCATGTGTTATATATTAGGATTTATAGAAATGTAGTGGAAAATGACTGTTGAAAATTTCAGAGCTCTACATCTCTCCCGCTATTTTTGACGAATTTTTGAAAAACAGGATTTTTTTTCTTTTATTTTGGTGCATAATAACTCAGTGGACCAAATCTTGTTGGCTTGTAGTTTCGTCCGCCGGATTATTTCAGGCATGTGTTATATATCAGGATTTATAGAAATGTAGTGGAAAATGACTGTTGAAAATTTCAGAGCTCTACATCTCTCCCCCTATTTTTGACGAATTTTTGAAAAAGATGATTTTTTTTCTTTTATTTTGGTGCATAATAACCCAGTGGACCAAATCTTGTTGGCTTGTAGTTTCGTCCACCGGATTATTTCAGGCATGTGTTATATATCAGGATTTATAGAAATGTAGTGGAAAATGACTGTTGAAAATTTCAGAGCTCTACATCTCTCCCGCTATTTTTGACGAATTTTTGAAAAAGATGATTTTTTTTCTTTAATTTTGGTGCATAATAACCCAGTGGACCAAATCTTGTTGGCTTGTAGTTCCGTCCGCCGGATTATTTCAGGCATGTGTTATATATTAGGATTTATAGAAATGTAGTGGAAAATGACTGTTGAAAATTTCAGAGCTCTACATCTCTCCCCCTATTTTTGACGAATTTTTTAAAAATATGGATGAATTAGAATTTTATATTACCCTGTAGAACATTGTATGGAAAAATATATTTATATATATTTTTTACAAAATGAAACATATTTTTGCGATTTTATTAACATTTTATGTGTATATATACATATTTTTAAGTTATTTGGTGAAATTTTCAAATACCACGTGCTTTTGTTTACGTTTATAGCTCCACGTGCTTTTGTTTACATTTATACCACCACGTGCGTTTTGTTTACATCTATAACCACCACGTGCTTGTTTGCTGTTTGTTATTTACAAAGAAATCAGCTGTTATATATGAGTATTAACGATTACTTGTTAGATCTTGTTAGCTCGAGTACTTGGATCTTGTTATCTCAAGTACTTGGATCTTGTTAAATTCACTGTCGTAAGCCTAAGAGTATTGAGTAATTACTTTTCAGCATTGGGTACCCTAAAAAAAAAGTCGGAAATGAGTACTCGGTACTCAAGACTTTTACAGACATATTAATCTTTTATTTACTCAATTTTTTTTTTTGCAAAATGTGTCTTATAATTCGCATTTGTTTTTTAGACAAATAGTTTATATATATACATCATAATTATACCTACAGTTATTGAACGGAAATGACGAATAGAGCAATGAAGGGTTGGTAAACACAAAACACAATTACAGTTCGGCAGCAGAGGAATTGAGACAAAGAAAAATATTAAAATATAAATAAAATTTAATTAATTAAAATTAAACCAAAATAAAAATACAGAATTTGCAATTTTTCTTTTATTTATTTAAAAAATAAACCATGTTTTTTTTACTAAAAGAAAAAAGTTTATTTTCCTTCGCGTGTTGTTATATTAACAAAGGCTTCGATTTAATTACATATATATCTCTTTGAAAATTCACCTAAGCGTCTTGACAAATTTGTCGTTAATTTTATGTAGTTGTATATCTACCACGGAACTTTGGAAACTTTTACTCTAATTTTTGTAAATTTTACACCTTTTTTTTCTGCGTGTATGCAGCTTTTTTCCCTATTGGATTGAACGAATTGTTTGTTGGGTTTACATTGGTGAAATTTATTTAAAAACGTACTATGTAAAATTTGCATTGATCAAATTTTGAAAACAAAATAAGCAATAAGTATATTTTTCTAATAAGACAGGTAAATGTCAAAAGGCGCTTAGAATGTCCTTTAACGTATGCAAATCAATATGGTGGATGTACATCTCTAATATTAAAGAATAATGATGCTGAATTTTTTCAAGTTTGTATCTTATAATATTATTAATGCAAACAAAAATAAAAAATATTAATGCAAATAAAAACAAAAATAATATATTTTTATTGTAATTTTCATGTCAAAATTGCTAACTTGTTGAAAAAATACAAGCCTAAAAGTATTGAGTAATTACTTTTCAGCATTGGGTACCCTAAAAAGAAATCGGAAATGAGTACTCGGTATTCAACACTTTTACAGACATAGTAATTTTTTATTTAGTCAATTTTTTTTTGCAAAATGTGTATAATTCTCATTTGTTTTTTAGACAAATAGTTTTTATATATACATCATTATTATACCTACAGTTATTGAACGGAAAAGACGAATAGAGCAATGAAGGGTTAGTAAACACAAAATACAATTACAGTTCGGCCGCAGAGGAATTTAGGACAAGGAAACATATTAAAATATAAATAAAATTAATTAATTAAAATTAAACAAACTAAAATAAAAATACAGAATTTGCAATTTTTCTTTTATTTATTTAAAAAATAAACCATGTTTTTTTTACTAAAAGAAAAAAGTTTATTTTCCTTTGCGTGTTGTTATATTAAACAAAGGCTTCGATTTAATTACATATATATCTCTTTGAAAATTTACCTAAGCATCTTGACAAATTTGTCGTTAATTTTATGTAGTTGTATATCTACCACGGAACTTTGTAAACTTTTACTCTAATTTTTGTAAATGTTACACCTTTTTTTCTGCGTGTACCTGAGCGCTCAGACTGAGCGGTTAGTGATCAGGTTGTTCAGCAGATAGTTGCACAACTGTTGTAGAACTGTTGACTATTAAATTGTATCTGCCGAACGCACCCAATGTTAAAAACGAATTAAATATAAATGTTTTTAGAAAGGAAAGATCACAATTTGTAAAATATAATATACCACAGAGCTTTTAGCTAAATTTGTATTTAAAATTTAATTGGAATAATTTGTAAAGTATTTTAAATGCTACACCCAAAAAATTCCTTAGTTGATTATAACGAATATTTCAACTATCTTATAGGTGAAATACACCTAACTAATATATAGTTAAATTTATTTAGTTGACGATAACCAAGTTTTTTAATGTCAAAGAATTAGTAGAAATTAACTATTAAATATTGAAACATGGTTAATATGGACTATAGACATTGTGTTTTGTTTTTTTTTTCTTCTATGGAATTATCAAAATTTTCCAAAACTACTGACCAATTTTTTATTAAGAAATTTTACGACACTACAAAACACTAAACTAAAAGGAATAACATCAAACATATACACCAACACATTTAAAAATGAATTTGCTTATTTTTACAGATGTTGTCCTTTTTTTAAGATACGTTTCCTCTCTTAATATTCATCTTCCCTTTAGGTTTATGATATTGAAATTTTGAACATGAGTTTTCGTGATTTCCTGATATTAATCCAATTTTTTTTGGTACTCTAAAATTGTATCTACAAAATACGCAATAAATATTAATTATAAATGGCTAACAAAGTTTGTGAATTAAATCTTACCTAATAATTTATAAAAACGAAAATATTGAAATATTTTCGTTTTTTGCTTTTTTCTTTAATGAAAATTTATTTATCAAAACGGGTTGACAATTTGTAAATAAATAGAAATGTATGTTAACAGGACAACTATAATAGTAATAATTTCTTCGAAAGCAAGAGTTGGCAATGAATATGATAGTTATTCATATTTTTCTTTAATTCAACTATAGATTTTGTTAACTATCTAACCATGGAATTTTATCGGTGTACTAAATAAATAAATAAAAAATAAATAAAAATAAAAAATTTCATAAGCTGCCTATACACTGTATTGTAAAACTTACTTCTAACTTATGTAGTTGTATAACTACATAGCACTTAGATAAACTTCTGTTGAAAATTTCAGAGCTCTACATCTCTCCCGCTATTTTTGACGAATTTTTGAAAAAGATGATTTTTTTTCTTTAATTTTGGTGCATAATAACCCAGTGGACCAAATCTTGTTGGCTTGTAGTTTCGTCCGCCGGATTATTTCAGGCATGTGTTATATATCAAGATTTATAGAAATGTAGTGGAAAATGACTGTTGAAAATTTCAGAGCTCTACATCTCTCCCGCTATTTTTGACGAATTTTTGAAAAAGATGATTTTTTTTCTTTAATTTTGGTGCATAATAACCCAGTGGACCAAATCTTGTTGGCTTGTAGTTCCGTCCGCCGGATTATTTCAGGCATGTGTTATATATTAGGATTTATAGAAATGTAGTGGAAAATGACTGTTGAAAATTTCAGAGCTCTACATCTCTCCCCCTATTTTTGACGAATTTTTAAAAAACATGATTTTTTTTCTTTTATTTTGGTGCATAATAACCCAGTGGACCAAATCTTGTTGGCTTGTAGTTTCGTCCGCCGGATTATTTCAGGCATGTGTTATATATCAAGATTTATAGAAATGTAGTGGAAAATGACTGTTGAAAATTTCAGAGCTCTACATCTCTCCCGCTATTTTTGACGAATTTTTGAAAAAGATGATTTTTTTTCTTTAATTTTGGTGCATAATAACCCAGTGGACCAAATCTTGTTGGCTTGTAGTTCCGTCCGCCGGATTATTTCAGGCATGTGTTATATATTAGGATTTATAGAAATGTAGTGGAAAATGACTGTTGAAAATTTCAGAGCTCTACATCTCTCCCGCTATTTTTGACGAATTTTTGAAAAACAGGATTTTTTTTCTTTTATTTTGGTGCATAATAACTCAGTGGACCAAATCTTGTTGGCTTGTAGTTTCGTCCGCCGGATTATTTCAGGCATGTGTTATATATCAGGATTTATAGAAATGTAGTGGAAAATGACTGTTGAAAATTTCAGAGCTCTACATCTCTCCCCCTATTTTTGACGAATTTTTGAAAAAGATGATTTTTTTTCTTTTATTTTGGTGCATAATAACCCAGTGGACCAAATCTTGTTGGCTTGTAGTTTCGTCCACCGGATTATTTCAGGCATGTGTTATATATCAGGATTTATAGAAATGTAGTGGAAAATGACTGTTGAAAATTTCAGAGCTCTACATCTCTCCCGCTATTTTTGACGAATTTTTGAAAAAGATGATTTTTTTTCTTTAATTTTGGTGCATAATAACCCAGTGGACCAAATCTTGTTGGCTTGTAGTTCCGTCCGCCGGATTATTTCAGGCATGTGTTATATATTAGGATTTATAGAAATGTAGTGGAAAATGACTGTTGAAAATTTCAGAGCTCTACATCTCTCCCCCTATTTTTGACGAATTTTTTAAAAATATGGATGAATTAGAATTTTATATTACCCTGTAGAACATTGTATGGAAAAATATATTTATATATATTTTTTACAAAATGAAACATATTTTTGCGATTTTATTAACATTTTATGTGTATATATACATATTTTTAAGTTATTTGGTGAAATTTTCAAATACCACGTGCTTTTGTTTACGTTTATAGCTCCACGTGCTTTTGTTTACATTTATACCACCACGTGCGTTTTGTTTACATCTATAACCACCACGTGCTTGTTTGCTGTTTGTTATTTACAAAGAAATCAGCTGTTATATATGAGTATTAACGATTACTTGTTAGATCTTGTTAGCTCGAGTACTTGGATCTTGTTATCTCAAGTACTTGGATCTTGTTAAATTCACTGTCGTAAGCCTAAGAGTATTGAGTAATTACTTTTCAGCATTGGGTACCCTAAAAAAAAAGTCGGAAATGAGTACTCGGTACTCAACACTTTTACAGACATATTAATCTTTTATTTACTCAATTTTTTTTTTTGCAAAATGTGTCTTATAATTCGCATTTGTTTTTTAGACAAATAGTTTATATATATACATCATAATTATACCTACAGTTATTGAACGGAAATGACGAATAGAGCAATGAAGGGTTGGTAAACACAAAACACAATTACAGTTCGGCAGCAGAGGAATTGAGACAAAGAAAAATATTAAAATATAAATAAAATTTAATTAATTAAAATTAAACCAAAATAAAAATACAGAATTTGCAATTTTTCTTTTATTTATTTAAAAAATAAACCATGTTTTTTTTACTAAAAGAAAAAAGTTTATTTTCCTTCGCGTGTTGTTATATTAACAAAGGCTTCGATTTAATTACATATATATCTCTTTGAAAATTCACCTAAGCGTCTTGACAAATTTGTCGTTAATTTTATGTAGTTGTATATCTACCACGGAACTTTGGAAACTTTTACTCTAATTTTTGTAAATTTTACACCTTTTTTTTCTGCGTGTATGCAGCTTTTTTCCCTATTGGATTGAACGAATTGTTTGTTGGGTTTACATTGGTGAAATTTATTTAAAAACGTACTATGTAAAATTTGCATTGATCAAATTTTG
Source organism: Leucophora obtusa (assembly GCA_949987735.1). NCBI lineage: Eukaryota > Metazoa > Arthropoda > Insecta > Diptera > Anthomyiidae > Leucophora > Leucophora obtusa. Next base: position 95,568,495 of record OX465298.1, read on the forward strand.
AAAACAAAATAAGCAATAAGTATATTTTTCTAATAAGACAGGTAAATGTCAAAAGGCGCTTAGAATGTCCTTTAACGTATGCAAATCAATATGGTGGATGTACATCTCTAATATTAAAGAATAATGATGCTGGATTTTTTCAAGTTTGTATCTTATAATATTATTAATGCAAACAAAAATAAAAAATATTAATGCAAATAAAAACAAAAATAATATATTTTTATTGTAATTTTCATGTCAAAATTGCTAACTTGTTGAAAAAATACAAGCCTAAAAGTATTGAGTAATTACTTTTCAGCATTGGGTACCCTAAAAAGAAATCGGAAATGAGTACTCGGTATTCAACACTTTTACAGACATAGTAATTTTTTATTTAGTCAATTTTTTTTTGCAAAATGTGTATAATTCTCATTTGTTTTTTAGACAAATAGTTTTTATATATACATCATTATTATACCTACAGTTATTGAACGGAAAAGACGAATAGAGCAATGAAGGGTTAGTAAACACAAAATACAATTACAGTTCGGCCGCAGAGGAATTTAGGACAAAGAAACGTATTAAAATATAAATAAAATTAATTAATTAAAATTAAACAAACTAAAATAAAAATACAGAATTTGCAATTTTTCTTTTATTTATTTAAAAAATAAACCATGTTTTTTTTACTAAAAGAAAAAAGTTTATTTTCCTTTGCGTGTTGTTATATTAAACAAAGGCTTCGATTTAATTACATATATATCTCTTTGAAAATTTACCTAAGCATCTTGACAAATTTGTCGTTAATTTTATGTAGTTGTATATCTACCACGGAACTTTGTAAACTTTTACTCTAATTTTTGTAAATGTTACACCTTTTTTTCTGCGTGTACCTGAGCGCTCAGACTGAGCGGTTAGTGATCAGGTTGTTCAGCAGATAGTTGCACAACTGTTGTAGAACTGTTGACTATTAAATTGTATCTGCCGAACGCACCCAATGTTAAAAACGAATTAAATATAAATGTTTTTAGAAAGGAAAGATCACAATTTGTAAAATATAATATACCACAGAGCTTTTAGCTAAATTTGTATTTAAAATTTAATTGGAATAATTTGTAAAGTATTTTAAATGCTACACCCAAAAAATTCCTTAGTTGATTATAACGAATATTTCAACTATCTTATAGGTGAAATACACCTAACTAATATATAGTTAAATTTATTTAGTTGACGATAACCAAGTTTTTTAATGTCAAAGAATTAGTAGAAATTAACTATTAAATATTGAAACATGGTTAATATGGACTATAGACATTGTGTTTTGTTTTTTTTTTCTTCTATGGAATTATCAAAATTTTCCAAAACTACTGACCAATTTTTTATTAAGAAATTTTACGACACTACAAAACACTAAACTAAAAGGAATAACATCAAACATATACACCAACACATTTAAAAATGAATTTGCTTATTTTTACAGATGTTGTCCTTTTTTTAAGATACGTTTCCTCTCTTAATATTCATCTTCCCTTTAGGTTTATGATATTGAAATTTTGAACATGAGTTTTCGTGATTTCCTGATATTAATCCAATTTTTTTTGGTACTCTAAAATTGTATCTACAAAATACGCAATAAATATTAATTATAAATGGCTAACAAAGTTTGTGAATTAAATCTTACCTAATAATTTATAAAAACGAAAATATTGAAATATTTTCGTTTTTTGCTTTTTTCTTTAATGAAAATTTATTTATCAAAACGGGTTGACAATTTGTAAATAAATAGAAATGTATGTTAACAGGACAACTATAATAGTAATAATTTCTTCGAAAGCAAGAGTTGGCAATGAATATGATAGTTATTCATATTTTTCTTTAATTCAACTATAGATTTTGTTAACTATCTAACCATGGAATTTTATCGGTGTACTAAATAAATAAAGAAAAAATAAATAAAAATAAAAAATTTCATAAGCTGCCTATACACTGTATTGTAAAACTTACTTCTAACTTATGTAGTTGTATAACTACATAGCACTTAGATAAACTTCCCCTTGTTTTTTTTCTGCGTGTAGAGAAAGGGACCTAAGGGTAAAAAAAAATCAATTTTTTTTTGTGGACAACATCTGAGCATCGAATGAGACCGATCCCATGCTCTCCTCACCTTAGGTCCCTTTCTATCCCTAGGTCCCTTTCTATTTTGCGCGTCACATATTCATTTATAAAATTAATGCAGTTTTCATTATTTATAATTGTCATTTTCATTTTCTCAAATGCGTAATTACAAAAGCTCCTGATAGCGTGACTGCTATCAATGAACTAAATACAGCAAAAGCAGTAACATCGACACACACGATGAAAAATTGAGTTTGGAAACAAAAAATATCAAAAAATTTTGTAAACACGACGGTCAACATGACACAATGCTATACACATTTCAACATTCGTAAAAAAATGGCCATGTGGAATGGAATGTTCCCTAGTGTGTAGGCAGCTATAGATAAGAAATATCATAGATTTTTCTTCGAAAAACACAAAATTTTATCAAACATAAACTTTTATCTACAAATAATAAAAAAATAAACATGAAAGTACACTTTCCCTTTCTTTTTTACCAAATTTTCTGTTGTTTATTATTACAAAGTTAAAATTAAAACGAAAAGTGACATTTCATGACAGGCACCATTGCAAGAGCCGCTTGCATGTCAGCACAAATTATACCAGATATGAATCAGCTGATTTGGGCAACATGGCCGACAGAAAATGAGCAAAACAAAACGCAAAAATTTAAGAAAAACACAAAAGATAAAGCACAATAATCTATAAAGAGACAGATATATACAGAAAATTCGTAATACAAAATGTATGGAGATTTTATATTGTTATCTCCCTCTTGCGTTGACTTCCATGTAAACAAAACCATACGGTTCGAGAATACTTTTTTGACACCTGTCATTAGTTTCACATCTGGTACTAATCTGTGCATGTCAGCTTTATCATGATATTGCAATAAAATTGAAATTGAGAGTCTTCACTTAAGATTAAAGTTGCGTTAACATCTGTTTTCAAATCCCGAGATTTCAATGGAAATCTCGACCCGAAATCTTGACCGTTTACATTTACACTTTATGACAGTAGCGAGATTTCGATTTGACATCTGCACTTTTTTTGTAAACAAGTACCATAAAAAAATAACCTCAAATTAAAAATATTTCTAAAAACCATTTTATTCATTGGCAGAGTACAATTTACATTATTTTATGTAAAGATCTAACGCTAAATATGTTAGTAAATTTGTTTTTTTATAAGGACGACAAGCTAGAACCCAGATTTTGCAATATTTTGGCGGAAGGAAGACATGCACTTCCCAATGCTTTCTTCATAGTTATGCTTCGCGGGAAGCAAAAATTAGAACCACGCAACACTTCTTATAATCATTAGTAAATTTCCATTGGGTCTAAAGTCATATTTATTAAATTAATAATAATTTTTTTATTTCATTATTTTGTGTTATTTTTAGGTTATTTTTTTAGTCAGCTGTTGACCATCGTTGCCACTTTTTCATGCAAAAACTCTACAAATTAAGCGAAACACAGTGATGTATTCTGCAAAAGTCTCCAGTACCCCGTTTCTGTATTCAATGCGAGAAGTTTTGTAATCGAGAAATGCATGGTCATCCTGCATTAAACAGGGTGATTTAAGCGATGATAAAATGGACTGGAGTTTTAGTCGTAAATTTTGCAGATATTGTAACTTTTATAACTGAATACACAAGTAATTTTTTAAAATACCTAATTAAATTAGAAATAACTTACATGCACCGTATTATTAGCTGATTTGGTTTCATATATATTTTATTGTTTGCGACTCATCCTACATCAAGCAGAGCAGGGTTGCATTTCACATGTTTTTTGCGAAAATTTTTTCGATGCGAGAAATACAGAAACGGGGTGCAGATTTGTGAGATTTTCATAAGATTTCTTTGTATGGGGAATCTCGGGATTTCACATGAGATTTTCACTGAAATCTCAATTTTAGTCGAAATCTCGGGATTTGGGTCAATTTGGGTGCAGATGTAAATGCAACATAAATCATTTTGGCAATTGCATGCAATCATTTTATTGCATGTCAAGACACTAGGTAACATACACAAATGTACATTCGTAAAAAATGGGCATTTTTTCGCCAATTTTCCTTCGTGTATTCTCCGCTTCAAGCAGAGTATACACGGGCAAAATGCAGGACAAGCATTTTGGTGGCATTAGTGAGTTATATAATGCTCTGCTAAGAGCGCTTAAATCATTTTCAAATTCATATGTTTTGCAAAAACGTCATCTTATTGCTTATGAACAAGCACAAATTGCACCTTTATAATTTGTCTTTTACATATTGAAGTTTTAGGATAAACTTATATAGTTTATACAAATATTTATACCATGGAGATTATATAATTCAAATATTAACAGACAGTGTTGCCATTTCAGTGCTTTTCGGGTATTTTTTGGTGCTTTTTTCCTTCCCGTACCCGGTGATTTTTTACAAATACCCGTTTATAAAAAGCGGATATTTACAGTGCTTTTTCAGATTTCTGGCAGTGCTTTTAGTGCTTTTGGTACAGTTTAATTTTTGGTATTTGTTCTCCTTTTTTCCATTTTTCTTGAATTTTCTGTCAAATTTGAAAAATAATACGAAATATACAAAAAATACATTTTTTCACAATATTTGTAGCAACTTCGTTATATTTAAACTTCAAAATTTTGAAATATTAGTTTGGTGCTTTTTTACCCCTTTTTGGTCATTTTTTAAACCTTTTTTACACGATTTTACAAAGCTAAAATGTGTTTTTAAAATCTTGACTTAAATTTTTCAAAAAATTATTATCGTGCTTTTTTACCCCATTTTTGGTAAATTTTTACCCTTTTTACCCGTTTTCAAAATGCTCACGGTGCTTTCCTGCCTTCAAGAGTTGGCAACACTGTCTACGAGTATTTGAGTTAAATTTTAGTTAAGAAGAAAAGAATAATTGTGGAGCCTATAAAATTTTTTAAAATCCTTTTTGATTAATTTTTGAAAATTTAACTTTTAATATATTTTGAGCTCTATTTAAATTAATTTTTGGCCTCGTTTGCTTGCTGGGTATTGTATTTCCTAAAACCTGCTCCAGGTAGACAAGTCGTATGTTTTCTTTGGCCTTTCGCGATGGTTTTTTAAGCTTTTTTTTACAAATAGAAGCTTTAACATTTGTTAAAAATTTTTAAAAAAATTTATTAAAAATTAATTGCGAAAAGGTAAAACAAACAAATCCGTCGACTGGACAAATGGTATCTAAAGGAATAAGGACCTCTTTCAGTCGATTTTAAAAGAATTTGATGGTCTTTTAGTTAGTATTTGTTTTTTCTGAGCTTTTCTTGCCATTTTTTAGCCAAAGTTAAGCATATTACGAAGTTTTGGGAAAAAAAAGTAAAAATTCCATATTAAAAACGTAACCGGTTAATCGACCTATTTTAACCGATTATTCGGGTCGAATAATTATTTGAGTTTTAAATTATTTGTTTCGACATTAACCGAAATAAAGGCGATTAATCGAGGAATCGGTTAATCGATTAACCGAATTGGAAACACTAATATTTATAAAAAAAACGCCACTTTTGATTCTGAGGATTTTAAAATATTTTCAAGAAAATATTTTGTATTTTTCAACTGTGGATATACCAACGGGATATTTGGTGAGTTTTTGTATGAAAAATGTGCAATTTTCTTTGAATTTGTCCAATAGGATTTTTGGGAGATTTTACAATTGATTTTATAAAACCTAAACTGTTTTCAAAATCGAAAGCCGAAAATATTGATATAAGAGCTCCAATATTGGCTACGTCATCCGCGATATGAATAAGATTATGAATGTTCATGGTTTGCGAATTTGGTCCATAAAAATGTGGCATAAGTTAAAAAAATTTCCTTAAAAGTTCTTTAACATAATCAGATTTTAACGTTGCTAATATACTAGACGATAAAATTCTACGCTAGTTTGACGGTTGTAGAAGCATTTTAAAGTTTTTTTTTGCAATGCTTTGAAAGCGTTATAAAATACCACCCTCACACTGTAAATCATGGTTATAATTTGGGGCGTTGTCAAAACGCTTTAAACCTGTAAATCGGTATATTCTGAAAACGATTGTACCACCTTTTAAAATGCTTTTAAAACGTTTTCGCGATCGCATTTTTCCACCTGGGTTGCTACCATTAACATAAAAATTAAAGAAAACAGTCAAAATTTTACAAATACGGTATTTTTATAATTTTTCCTGTCTTGCCGACATTTAACCTACACTAATAGAAAAAAGTCCATATAAAATTAGGTAAAACTACTAAAAATTAGTTAAAAATGATGCTGCAGAAAAAAAAACTGCTAAATTAGCAGATTATTTTTACTATATATCTCTATATCAGAGGTCCTTAACACCTATGCAGTGTTGCCATTTCAGTGCTTTTGGGGTATTTTTTGGTGCTTTTTTCCTTCCCGTACCCGGTAATTTTTTGCAAATACCCGTTTAAAAAAAAGCGGGTATTTTCAGTGCTTTTTCAGATTTCTGGCAGTGCTTTTAGTGCTTTTTGTACAGTTTATATTTTTGGTATTTGTTCTCGTTTTTAAAATTTTTCTTGAATTTTCTGTCAAAGTTGAAAAAATAATATGAACTATACAAAAAATATATTTTTTCACAATGTTTGTAGTACAATTTTAAACAGCAACTTCGTTATATTTAAACCTAAAAATTTTTAAATATTAGTTTGGTGCTTTTTTACCCCTTTTTTGGTTATGTTTTGAACCTTTTTTACACGATTTTGCAAAGCAAAAATGTGTTTTTAAATTCTTTATTAAAATTTTCTAAAAAATTAATATCGTGCTTTTTTACCCCATTTTTGGTAAATTTTTACCCTTTTTACCCGTTTTTATAATGCTCACGGTGCTTTCCTGCCTTCAAGAGTTGGCAACACTGTTAACAGAGTTTGTAATCTAAAAGATATAATACCTTTTCTTATAAAATAAATTAACTATCGCTATCGGTTCATTATTATTATCTTTATTGTTATGTACATAGCTAGTAAGTTGTATTTGTAATTTATCTAATTGGCCCCATGGGCTTAAAATTACAATAAATGAAATTAAAATAAAAAATAAAATGTGTTTGTGTGTGTCACAACGACGATGATTGAAGCAAAATCAAAAATTTTAGATTTTGTGCTCGCATGACGTACGAATTTGATGTGTGTATATCGTTGATTGATCCAACATGTTCTCATTTTGTATGTGACAAATGGTTGATGAAGCAAATGGTTGTGAGAACATGTCGGATGAAAAGGAAAACGTGTTATAGAATTGCTGGATACGTTTCTTTTTGTTCTTTTTCATTTTCTTTTTTTTGGGCATACTGCCGAAACCATGGTTTAATTATAAAAGGTTAGTTTCATCGAAAACAACTATGAAAACAATAATATTTACGAATTTGCAAAAAGTAATAATTGTTTACACTAAAATATTTTTGTATCTTACGCTACCTACATCGTGTTTACAGCACAAAATCAAATGAATGATTGAAGCGCTATGCAGTACCGTGTATGTTCCAAGCTTCATGCACACATACATTAATTTGATGTCAAGCATTTTGACCGTATATATTGGCCTTAAAGATGTTTTTGGTCCAGTATACCTGGTAACACTAACATTGGGTTTGGTAAAGCTTAAGTGTTGCCACCTACATTTGCAAGCGTTACCATATTGTTTGTTGTTAATTTGACAGTCTTGACAGCAATTTGACTTCCTTTTCCTTTCTTTGCTACATTGCTAGCTTGGTAGGTTATTTTTTTTTTTTTTTTGGAAAATAAGTTAAAATAAATTATATGAATTTCAAGTGAAAGTTGTAACTTTGTCCAAGAATATCCAAAATTATTCTTCAAATAAATGAAAAAAAAACAACAATCTAAAACTGCGAGCCATGATCAAAAACAGTGAAAACGTGATGGTTAAATTACCCGAATATGTGTTGAATATAAACGATAAATTATGCTTCGCTAGTTGATAAATATATGTGTGGAAATTATTTGCAGTTGAAAAAACAAAATGTCCATATGATTACAGATATGGACAACTGTATCTTATCGGGCTTACCAGAATATTGCCGCCTTTCGCCTGCAGCTCTCTTTCACCATAAATTTGGTGCACTAGTTATTTATACTTGGGTACACGGAATAAAGGAAATTTTATCTGAAATTAAAATGAATTTATTATAAAACAATATTTTTGGTAATTATTCGGCCTTTTTTTAATCACTTGATTTTTGGATTCGAAATTTAATATTTTTATTAAAATTATTACTTATTCGCTAATACAATGTGCAAGAAAATCACTAAATATAGTAAAACTGAACACATCAATTGAATTATGCTAAGTCCAAAATGGTTTTATAAAGTAAATACATCCTTTTGGATTTAGGTAAATTTTATTCCAGAAATTAAAATTTTTTCTTTCTTATTAAGGGTATTCACAAGGGGTGTGCTATTTGTTGTATCGTATCGTCCTAACAACGGTTGCTAAAATTTAAATTGAAAAAATATAATTGAAAATAGCACGATACAACATTGTGACGTATATTTAGTGTCCTTTGTTTAAGATCTGGCATCATGTTTGATGTTGCACATAGTTGTGAGAACACAACAGCGACTTTAGTCGCCGAATGTAAAATGGACCTCAATAAATGTAATGACTTAATAAGGAAAAAATCAAAAAGAAAATATTTCAATAAAAAAATGTATTCATCTATTGCGGCCTATTCGTTAAAATCGCGACTTCAAAAATTGTATATGGCAGCATATCTTTCCAAGATGTCCCCAAAGTCCAACTTTTAGTATATGTGGTCACCTCTAAAAACTTGTTGCATAATTTCAAGCAGAAAATTTTCCATTTGCAAAAGTTATGGCAATAAAATATATTTTTTACTAAGGTTAGTATCGTACTAAATACATTTTAAGATACTAATGTGATTTTAACGTATAGGCCGCTATTTTCTGACGTATAGGCCGCTATCGATGAATACTTTTCTTTTTGCTGAAATATGCTCTTGGGGCTTTTTTTACCCTATGATGAAAACATACTAATATTTTTTGATTGGTGCATATAGGCCCCAACAGCACTTAAGGGTTAATTTTCTAAAATTAAATTAAGAATATTATTTTTAGATCTAGAAAAATAATGTCAAGAAGTTCCATCAATATCCGCTCAAGAATATCTGTTATATTAATATGTTAAAAAAAATTAAAATCTTAAATTTGACCTCTGACCTTACACAGGAGCAATTTAATGTATTTATATTTTGCCCTAAATTTCAGGATTGAAATATTTAATCTTGTGTTGCTATATTCCGGCCAAAATCATGTAAAATTAAAAAAAGAAAAGCTAAATAAATGCCAAAAATCGCTGTTTTCTCGAAATCCGCTCAAAGAAAATCTCTGCCGCTGCCAAATTAAAAAACCAAATCTTACAATTTTTGTAGTTTTTAATCTCTAATATGTTCTTAAAAAAACCTATAAAGTTCAATCGTTGATTTTTTAAAATTTTAAAAAAATTTATAACTGTAGATTTGAAAACAGTGTTTAAGAACAAGTTAACAAAACACAATAGAAAAAAATAATTCTTATCTGAGTTCGTGGAACTTATAGAATAAAAAAGTGTTTCTGATTATTTCAATAAATTTGAAATTTGGACCCGAATTTCTTGATTATATGGCCTGCAACATCAGTTGCCTAAGCAAATTATTATAACTCGGCTGATTTTTAACCGATTTAAGTTTTTATTTCTTTATTACAACCAGAATTCACTCTACATTACGATTCTTTAGTGTTTTTAATTCGAATTAGTTTTAAAATATCAATGTTTTCGAGAAAATGCACAAAAAGTCATATTTTCCCCTTGTAATCCGTATTCCAAACTTGAGGGCCGATGCGGCACGTCTTCCCGATGTCTGATTATCCTAATTTTTGGGGTAGTAGTTTTACACCCAAATAAATGTTTCCAGGGGGCAGCACGGTTAAAAACTCAAAAACTGTGCCTACATTCCAACAAAAAATTTATCAAAATTTTTGTATATAAAAAACTAAATGGAAAACCGCCAAACTTTGAAGAGATTTAGCGACAAATCTGTACCATTGATCGAAAAATAAAGTACGCCATTGTAATCAGCATGTCCGAAATATATAGAATTGGTGGTCAGAGCCAAGGTTGCCAATTTAGCCATTTTCCGGCTAGATCTAGCCATTTTAATTTCATCTAGCCATTAAAAAATGGCTAGATTGGATCTAGCCGGAAGATTTAGCCATTTTATTTTGCCATAGCCATTTTTTCTTTTAATGTTTTATAGTTAATTTCGTATAAAAGTGCTTGAAATTTTATGATTTTCAAAATTTTAGTACAAAGTTTTTAATTTTTGAAACTTTTATTTGGGTTCACAGACACATGTAATTTTTACATTCGATTTAAAATCATGTTTTTTTGTAAAATTTGAATGTAAATATTTTCGAAATTCGGAAAACATTAAAATTTAAAGACTACTTTCATGAAATTCGTGTTGGAACTCTTCATTATCACTGATTTATATTAAAATTATTGGGTTTTAGCATAATTTTCAATTTTAGCCATTTCTAGCCATTTTTTCTCTGTAATCTAGCCATTTTTTCAGTTCAAGTGTTGGCAACCTTGGTCAGAGCTCTATTAATTTTTAAAAGTCAAGATTTTGTCATGCAGTGTACTCATGACTAAACCCGATTTGTATTAATTTATAATAATGCCCTTATGAAAAGCATTTTCAATATCCAAAGAAATTGAAACGGTACATTTTTGTTCACGAAGATTCACAATAACATCATTATAAAATTTCACATTTAGGTATCTTTAACCCGGCATACAATATTTTCGAAAGTATAAATCCATTGCGGCCACTGATTATATTCCGTTTTTGAAATTGAATTTTTCCAAGAAAAAGCTGCTAGCTCGATGTATATTGTACTTTGAACAATGGATAACTTTTTGTGTTGATTTCAAAAATATATTTCAAAACCCCTTTCGAGCCGGACTTAGTGGTTTTCACATATGTGGTAATCGGTTAAGTGGCTTCGCTGAGTAAATTTTTTCTGTGAACGTGCCTTCGAACTGGCTTAAGGGTTTTCTCCTATGCGATAGGCAATTTAGTGGCTTAACTGAGTATAGTTTTTCCGTGTAAACGGCCTCCGGGCGGGCTTAGGGAGTTATTTTTCTATATGGTAGGCAGTTTAGTGACTTCGTTGAGTAAATCTTTTATGATTTTCCCCAATGTAGCGCTCGCATTTTTTAATATCAAAGATTTGAATTAACAATCTCGCGCGCCGGACGAACGCGCAGAAAATCTGTGATTTGGAATGGGTTAACTAATACATTTATTTTGAGAATTTAATGGTTATTTATATTATGGATGGTAACCGAAACGATGCGGTTATCGGTAAGGATAACATTATTTTAGATTATTTCGGTAACGGTATTTTAAGGATAACAATATTTTGTTTATTTCGGTAACGGTATTTCAATTATTTCGGTAGCGGTATTTTAAGGGTAATGGTAGTCAGTTATTTCGATGCATATCGAAGTTTTTTTATAGCAAACAAATGATAAAAATAAAAATTTGGCAACTTAATGTAAGTTAAATACTCAATAATTACTTACAATTGTCAAAAGCAGAAAATTGAAAATAACGGTATTTTAAGGATAACAGTAGTTTGTTTCTGTAACGGTATTTTAAGGGTATCGAGATTTCATTTATTTTGGTGTCTGTATTTTAAGGATATGGGTTTTTCAATATGGGTATTTCAAATATTTTATGGGTAACAGTAATCAGTTGAAAGTCTTTTGAATCGATAACGGTATTCTAGCGGTATTGCCTGCCAACCCTGATTTTTATAAAATATAACAAATAAACCATGAAATATATTACAGATTATGTTTGCTTTATATTCTCTTTTTTCTTTTCTCAGAATTTTAAACTGACAGCAGTTTTTGTTGTTTTATATTTTTTAGTGTTGTAAAACATGAGAACTATTAACTCAAATCAATGTGTTAAAATCCCCAAGGATATCAAAGCCTCTGTGCGGGCTCGCGTTGTAACCATCACTGGTCCTAGAGGTGTGCTTAAGCGCAGTTTCAAACATTTGGCTTTGGACATGTACATGGTAAACAGACGCACCTTGAAGGTAGAGAAATGGTTTGGTGCCAAAAAGGAATTGGCTGCTGTTCGCACTGTCTGCAGTCACATTGAAAACATGATCAAAGGTAAGTGCTGATAAAGCTCATAGAATTTCCAAATTATTGTTAACACTATTTGTTCTCGTTTGCAAAGGTGTCACTGTCGGTTTCCAATACAAAATGCGTGCTGTATATGCTCATTTCCCCATTAATTGCGTTACATCTGAAAATAATTCCGTTATTGAAATCCGTAATTTCTTGGGAGAGAAATATATTCGTCGCGTTCAAATGGCCCCTGGAGTAACAGTTGTGAACTCAACTGCACAAAAGGATGAACTTATTGTAGAAGGTAATGACATTGAAGCTGTTTCCGGATCTGCTGCTCTAATTCAGCAATCTACGACAGTAAAAAACAAAGATATCCGTAAGTTCTTGGATGGTTTATACGTATCCGAGAAGACCACCGTTGTGAAGCCAGAAGCTTAAAATTTGTTTCTTAATTTATTTAAATAAAATTAAGAAAATTTTTACAAAAACCAAAAAAAGTTTTTAAATTGAATCCTGTTAAAATTCCATGGCCGTTTAAATAAATATAAAGGAAATTTACACAATAATAATTTGCACATAACGCTGAATACAAAAGGCAATACTTGAGCCATTTTCAAATCATAGCTCCTAAAAATTTTTTTACTTCCAACAATTATGTTGACTCAGCAAAATATTAATAATACGTTTGTCATTACGGGGTTACGGTAAAAATTGCTGCGGTTAATCGCACTCCCAATAAAACAACTTAATTGTTTAACACAAACTTAACTAATTTTAACTAACAATGTCAAGTTTAAAAAATTATTGCTTTGAAGCAACAAATGAAATCTAATATGACATCATATTAGATTTTGACTATAGAAAGTCCGAAAAAACAATTTTTATATTTTTAATGCAAAAATTTAAATAATTTTGAACAAATAGTGTACCACGGCTAGTCCATTACTAACTATTGTTTTTTTTTTAAAGAGAATCAACACTCAGAAAATTCTTCCTATTAATTAGCGTGTTGCTTCCTTTGGAAAGGGGATAGAGAAGTGAAAGGTGGTGAAAGATGAAGGGCTTTCACTTTCTGAATTTTATAAAACTAATTTCAAAACACTATTCGGGGGTGTACTGAAAAACGAAACCACATAAAATTATTCGTTTTTGTACAACATAATTTTATGTGGATTCGTTTTTCAGAACACCCTTAATTGACTCGTAACTGGATAATATTCAAAACAAATTTCCCTGATAATAAATATTAACACTACTAAATTACAAAATTAATAATTTAGCCGGAATTAAAAAAAGATATACTATTTTCCAGAGCTTTGATGGAATTCCCTAATTCCCTTTTTTTGAACTGAATATATTTTGGGAACGAATTGAATTGGAATTGATTTTTTTTATTTCAATTTAATTGCGACTGAGGAATACTCATCTAGTAATATTATTTTAACGTATGAGAGGTAATTGGAGTATAACCCAGTGGTTAATCCCAAACAAAAGTTAATTGTTGACATTTAAATAAAAAATCAGTTTTAAATATAAACTTATTAACTAAGCTGATTGATAAGAAGAAGCAAGATCCATTGGAATTGTTCTCCTTAATCTTCTTTGAATTCTTGGCTCTGCGTATACAGCTATGGACATAGAAATAGAACACTTCATACTAAATTATCTTCATGCATTTCTCTTAATAATAAAGCAATAATTATATTTCTTTTCTATTATAGTAAACTGTAATCAAGTAGTCTCGATTATATATAAAACTTTGCAATATTTAAAACATGCAAATATTTAAAACAAAATTACTTTACTTTGTTCATATTTGACTTGGACATAAAAATAGGACACTTGCAATCGGTGTCAAGATTTTACTCGATGCGCTTAGTAATAATTAGGTTGTTTATAAGGGGTGTGCTATCTGTTGTATCGTTGTATCGTCCTAACAAAAAACAGAGTTGTTAAAATTTTTAGTTGTGTTTAACAACGATTTTCTATTCAGTTTTCTATCGGCTAGCACACTCAAACATAGGACACTAAACATACGTAAAAATGTTGTATCGTGCTATTCTCAAATGTTGTATTTTTTCAATTTAATTTTTAACAACTCTGTTTTTTGTTAGGACGATACAACAAATAGTACACCCCTTGTGAAAACCCTTAATTTTCTTTTCATAATTTGCGTTTGAAATAAGTAAATTATTTTCTAATTGTACCAATATGGGACGTAGAAAACATTGTCATCGAGAAAAACGAAGACTTATATCTCAATTCCACAACGAGATGAAATCTCCAACTGAAATTGCTAAAATACTTAAGTGTTCCCACATATTCGTCTATGTGCTGCCGACAAGAAATATCATACGCAAAATAAAGAACGTAAGCAAATTAGGGATGCCAATCGGGATTGATATTTGAAAATCCCGGGATTCGGGATTTTGTTTGAAATCCCGGGATCCCGAGATCGGGAGAGATTTTCGGTACGAGATTTTCGGTACCACAGAATTTTTCGGAATCCCGGGATTTTACGGGATTTCGGGATTTAAATTTTTCTTTATTTGTAAAAATTTTTATGTTATGTAACTAATTTTTTATAGAATAAAGCGTTTTATAATTATTTAATAGTTGTTAATTAATAATGTGGTACATTTTATGAATATTGAAACATCTCAATCAGAAATTGACAGTGGTACAAAAAATCAAGTACTTGCATACCACTGGGTAACCGCGATGTTATAAATAAATGACTGGCAGAACACTCATTTGGGACGCTTTGCCAGCGTTTGCAAAAATCGTTTTGCCAGTATTTGTTTTACAAAACATCACGGCAGGGCAAAAAAAGATACATATGAACTTTTTTTAAATTTTATTTTGGAAAATATAATTCCAAACCACCTATTTATTGGTTTTGGCAGCGTTTTGCCAAAGTTAAAAATTTTGTTTCTCCAGTACTTTTCCGGCGCTTTTTGAACTGCCGGTCCTTTTGTCTATTGACGTTATCATATTGGAAATGGGAAAGCAATTTTTGTCAGTACTTGTACCACCTGTTAAAATATCTTAACTAATTTTAACTAACAATGTCAAGTTTAAAAAATTATTGCTTTGAAGCAACAAATGAAATCTAATATGACATCATATTAGATTTTGACTATAGAAAGTCCGAAAAAACAATTTTTATATTTTTAATGCAAAAATTTAAATAATTTTGAACAAATAGTGTACCACGGCTAGTCCATTACTAACTATTGTTTTTTTTTTAAAGAGAATCAGCACTCAGAAAATTCTTCCTATTAATTAGCGTGTCACTTTCTGAATTTTATAAAACTAATTTCAAAACACTATTCGGGGGTGTACTGAAAAACGAAACCACATAAAATTATTCGTTTTTGTACAACATAATTTTATGTGGATTCGTTTTTCAGAACACCCTTAATTGACTCCTAACTGGATAATATTCAAAACAAATTTCCCTGATAATAAATATTAACACTACTAAATTACAAAATTAATAATTTAGCCCGAATTAAAAAAAGATATACTATTTTCCAGAGCTTTGATGGAATTCCCTAATTCCCTTTTTTTGAACTGAATATATTTTGGGAACGAATTGAATTGGAATTGATTTTTTTTATTTCAATTTAATTGCGACTGAGGAATACTCATCTAGTAATATTATTTTAACGTATGAGAGGTAATTGGAGTATAACCCAGTGGTTAATCCCAAACAAAAGTTAATTGTTGACATTTAAATAAAAAATCAGTTTTAAATATAAACTTATTAACTAAGCTGATTGATAAGAAGAAGCAAGATCCATTGGAATTGTTCTCCTTAATCTTCTTTGAATTCTTGGCTCTGCGTATACAGCTATGGACATAGAAATAGAACACTTCATACTAAATTATCTTCATGCATTTCTCTTAATAATAAAGCAATAATTATATTTCTTTTCTATTATAGTAAACTGTAATCAAGTAGTCTCGATTATATATAAAACTTTGCAATATTTAAAACATGCAAATATTTAAAACAAAATTACTTTACTTTGTTCATATTTGACTTGGACATAAAAATAGGACACTTGCAATCAGTGTCAAGATTTTACTCGATGCGCTTAGTAATAATTAGGTTGTTTATAAGGGGTGTGCTATCTGTTGTATCGTTGTATCGTCCTAACAAAAAACAGAGTTGTTAAAATTTTTAGTTGTGTTTAACAACGATTTTCTATTCAGTTTTCTATCGGCTAGCACACTCAAACATAGGACACTAAACATACGTAAAAATGTTGTATCGTGCTATTCTCAAATGTTGTATTTTTTCAATTTAATTTTTAACAACTCTGTTTTTTGTTAGGACGATACAACAAATAGTACACCCCTTGTGAAAACCCTTAATTTTCTTTTCATAATTTGCGTTTGAAATAAGTAAATTATTTTCTAATTGTACCAATATGGGACGTAGAAAACATTGTCATCGAGAAAAACGAAGACTTATATCTCAATTCCACAACGAGATGAAATCTCCAACTGAAATTGCTAAAATACTAAAGTGTTCCCACATATTCGTCTATGTGCTGCCGACAAGAAATATCATACGCAAAATAAAGAACGTAAGCAAATTAGGGATGCCTATCGGGATTGATATTTGAAAATCCCGGGATTCGGGATTTTGTTTGAAATCCCGGGATCCCGAGATCGGGAGAGATTTTCGGTACGAGATTTTCGGTACCACAGAATTTTTCGGAATCCCGGGATTCTACGGGATTTCGGGATTTAAATTTTTCTTTATTTGTAAAAATTTTTATGTTATGTAACTAATTTTTTATAGAATAAAGCGTTTTATAATTATTTAATAGTTGTTAATTAATAATGTGGTACATTTTATGAATATTGAAACATCTCAATCAGAAATTGACAGTGGTACAAAAAATCAAGTACTTGCATACCACTGGGTAACCGCGATGTTATAAATAAATGACTGGCAGAACACTCATTTGGGACGCTTTGCCAGCGTTTGCAAAAATCGTTTTGCCAGTATTTGTTTTACAAAACATCACGGCAGGGCAAAAAAAGATACATATGAACTTTTTTTAAATTTTATTTTGGAAAATATAATTCCAAACCACCTATTTATTGGTTTTGGCAGCGTTTTGCCAAAGTTAAAAATTTTGTTTCTCCAGTACTTTTCCGGCGCTTTTTGAACTGCCGGTCCTTTTGTCTATTGACGTTATCATATTGGAAATGGGAAAGCAATTTTTGTCAGTACTTGTACCACCTGTTAAAATAACTTAACTAATTTTAACTAACAATGTCAAGTTTAAAAAATTATTGCTTTGAAGCAACAAATGAAATCTAATATGACATCATATTAGATTTTGACTATAGAAAGTCCGAAAAAACAATTTTTATATTTTTAATGCAAAAATTTAAATAATTTTGAACAAATAGTGTACCACGGCTAGTCCATTACTAACTATTGTTTTTTTTTTAAAGAGAATCAACACTCAGAAAATTCTTCCTATTAATTAGCGTGTTGCTTCCTTTGGAAAGGGGATAGAGAAGTGAAAGGTGGTGAAAGATGAAGGGCTTTCACTTTCTGAATTTTATAAAACTAATTTCAAAACACTATTCGGGGGTGTTCTGAAAAACGAAACCACATAAAATTATTCGTTTTTGTACAACATAATTTTATGTGGATTCGTTTTTCAGAACACCCTTAATTGACTCCTAACTGGATAATATTCAAAACAAATTTCCCTGATAATAAATATTAACACTACTAAATTACAAAATTAATAATTTAGCCGGAATTAAAAAAAGATATACTATTTTCCAGAGCTTTGATGGAATTCCCTAATTCCCTTTTTTTGAACTGAATATATTTTGGGAACGAATTGAATTGGAATTGATTTTTTTTATTTCAATTTAATTGCGACTGAGGAATACTCATCTAGTAATATTATTTTAACGTATGAGAGGTAATTGGAGTATAACCCAGTGGTTAATCCCAAACAAAAGTTAATTGTTGACATTTAAATAAAAAATCAGTTTTAAATATAAACTTATTAGCTAAGCTGATTGATAAGAAGAAGCAAGATCCATTGGAATTGTTCTCCTTAATCTTCTTTGAATTCTTGGCTCTGCGTATACAGCTATGGACATAGAAATAGAACACTTCATACTAAATTATCTTCATGCATTTCTCTTAATAATAAAGCAATAATTATATTTCTTTTCTATTATAGTAAACTGTAATCAAGTAGTCTCGATTATATATAAAACTTTGCAATATTTAAAACATGCAAATATTTAAAACAAAATTACTTTACTTTGTTCATATTTGACTTGGACATAAAAATAGGACACTTGCAATCAGTGTCAAGATTTTACTCGATGCGCTTAGTAATAATTAGGTTGTTTATAAGGGGTGTGCTATCTGTTGTATCGTTGTATCGTCCTAACAAAAAACAGAGTTGTTAAAATTTTTAGTTGTGTTTAACAACGATTTTCTATTCAGTTTTCTATCGGCTAGCACACTCAAACATAGGACACTAAACATACGTAAAAATGTTGTATCGTGCTATTCTCAAATGTTGTATTTTTTCAATTTAATTTTTAACAACTCTGTTTTTTGTTAGGACGATACAACAAATAGTACACCCCTTGTGAAAACCCTTAATTTTCTTTTCATAATTTGCGTTTGAAATAAGTAAATTATTTTCTAATTGTACCAATATGGGACGTAGAAAACATTGTCATCGAGAAAAACGAAGACTTATATCTCAATTCCACAACGAGATGAAATCTCCAACTGAAATTGCTAAAATACTAAAGTGTTCCCACATATTCGTCTATGTGCTGCCGACAAGAAATATCATACGCAAAATAAAGAACGTAAGCAAATTAGGGATGCCAATCGGGATTGATATTTGAAAATCCCGGGATTCGGGATTTTGTTTGAAATCCCGGGATCCCGAGATCGGGAGAGATTTTCGGTACGAGATTTTCGGTACCACAGAATTTTTCGGAATCCCGGGATTTTACGGGATTTCGGGATTTAAATTTTTCTTTATTTGTAAAAATTTTTATGTTATGTAACTAATTTTTTATAGAATAAAGCGTTTTATAATTATTTAATAGTTGTTAATTAATAATGTGGTACATTTTATGAATATTGAAACATCTCAATCAGAAATTGACAGTGGTACAAAAAATCAAGTACTTGCATACCACTGGGTAACCGCGATGTTATAAATAAATGACTGGCAGAACACTCATTTGGGACGCTTTGCCAGCGTTTGCAAAAATCGTTTTGCCAGTATTTGTTTTACAAAACATCACGGCAGGGCAAAAAAAGATACATATGAACTTTTTTTAAATTTTATTTTGGAAAATATAATTCCAAACCACCTATTTATTGGTTTTGGCAGCGTTTTGCCAAAGTTAAAAATTTTGTTTCTCCAGTACTTTTCCGGCGCTTTTTGAACTGACGGTCCTTTTGTCTATTGACGTTATCATATTGGAAATGGGAAAGCAATTTTTGTCAGTACTTGTACCACCTGTTAAAATACCTTGCCATCGCTTTCCAGTTTGTATTTTTCTGGCTGGGATAATATATGAAGGCCTGTCATTAAGTACACTTGAGCCCAGTATTTTGTAAGCAGATTTTAAAACAGATTCGTTGCGATAACTTTGCCCACTAAATCGTGTAATTACAGCAACAAAGTTATTTGGTTATCGTTATCAAATGTTTTAGGAAGAATTCAAACTTACAGTCTCAGCCAAAACTTATAGTCCCAGTTTCAGAAATCGAATTTCGCTTGGAAGAATAAATCGGTAAAATAACAAACAAACTTGATTTTTCGCATGTATTACTCAAAAACTTAATATTGTTTACCAAAATTTCAAATTTTTCTGCAAAGTCTTTGCATAGTTTACTCGAATAATCTTCTTAATTTTTAATTTTACCAATATCTTGGCATCAATTTCTTGTCAATATGAGAAAATTCAAGAAAAAACGTAGGTAATCTAAAATTGCTCACTTTGTTTATTTGCGTTTATATTAATATTAAAAAATAAGAAAATCCCGGGATTTTTGAGAAATAATCCCGGGATTCGGGATTTTGCCAATCCCGAAAATCCCGGGATTTCGGGATTCGAGATTTCCCGTTTGGCATCCCTAAAGCAAATCCGTCGTAAAACTACAACTTATATGGACAGCGGGGTTATTATGCAGTTCGATTCGAAACGGAAATGCTTTGGAACAGAATTTTCACATTGAAATTGCAAATTTATAAAAAAAACGAATCCCATCTTTGGCCATACCTGGGACTAGGTTATCATAAGCCAAGAGAGACAAAAATTTATATTTGAATATTCGTGGATCTTAGAAATGAAACTAGAGTATAACCAGAGCTTTGAAGAATTAATTCCTTAATTCAATTTTTCAATTCTGAATTAAAAATTCGATGAATAAATTCACTAAGCACCATATATTGAATGGGATTAATTCATATTTGCTTTCGTTCGATTTATTTTGTTACGAATTAATTCAATTGCAATAGTTCTTTTTATTAAATCAAATGAATTAATTCACTGGTGAACGCGTTCAATTTTATAAATCGAACGGAAAGAAAGTGAATTAATTCCTTACTGAATTAATTCACTACTGAATTCGTTCAATTTCATTTTCGTTTAGTGAATTAAAAAAAATAAAATTACGTTCAGTGAATTAAAAAAAAATAATAAGTTTACTGAATTGAAAAAAAAATAAAATAAGTTCACTGAATTGAAAAAAAATAAAATAAGTTCACTGAATTCAAAGCCTGTTTTCTGCCGTTCAGTTGAAGAAAACAATAATGTACAAATAAAATTTTTAAATAAGCAATTTTACAGCGTATGCTAGTAAAAATAAACAAATTAGAAACCGGATGCTGTTTATCAACCTTAGTGATTCAAAAATAAAGCCTTTTATTATTAAAAATAAAAACTTTACAGATATAGAAAAATTTGGAAAAAAATATAACTACTAATTTTTCAAACTAGTTATATAGTTATATTTTTTTCCAAATCTGTAAAGTTATTATTTTTAATAGTAGAAGGCTTTATTTTTGAATCATGTAGGTTGATAAACAGCATCCGGTTTCTAATTTGTTCATTTTTACTAGCACACGCTGTGAAATTGCTTATTTAAAAATTTTATTTGTACATTATTGTTTTCTTCTACTGAACGGCAGAAAACAGGCTTTGAATTCAGTGAACTTATTTTATTTTTTTTCAATTCAGTGAACTTATTTTATTTTTTTCAATTCAGTGAACTTATTTTATTTTTTTTTTCAATTCAGTGAACTTATTATTTTTTTTTTTAATTCACTGAACAAAAATGAAATTGAACGAATTCAGTAGTGAATTAATTCAGTAAGGAATTAATTCACTTTTTTTACGTTCGATTTATAAAATTGAACGCGTTCACCGGTGAATTAATTCATTTGATTTAATAAAAAGAACTATTGCAATTGAATTAATTCTTTGAATTTGTTGTTTGATGAACGTATTCAGTTGAACTTATTCAGTGAATTACTTAAGAAAAGGAATTCATTAAATTCTAGAGAAAATTGAATTCTATTGGTAGTGAATTCATTCAAAAAGGAATTAATTCTTCAAAGCTCTGAGTATAACTAGAGTGTCCAAAAAACCAGCCATTTCAGAAAACCGGTTTTCGGTTTGTTAGAAAATTACTATTTTTAAAAAAACCGGTTTCGGTTATGGTTTCTTCCAAGAAACCGGTTAAAACTGGTTTCGGTTTTTTTTGTAAAATAAACATGTATAAATAGGAAAAAAGCTAATAAAAATTAGTTAAAAGCGCCCTCTAGAAACAGCTACTGAAAGCATAGGTACTTTTCCACTAATTTATACTACACCGATAAAATTCCTCAGTTGCTCAGTTAATGTATTACTCAGTTGAAACCAAAAAATTTCAAATTAACTGAATTAATTAATATCAACCAGTTTTATTCAAATAAATTTTGTTTTCTGTTACCCTATAAATACAAATAAGAAAATTTGAAATTGTCAAGAACTTTTCAATACAATTACAAACAATTGCAAACAATGGGAAATACAAAAACATTTCATTTTCAAAAAAAGGGTTTATATTATTTTTGGAATATGGTAAGTTTTTGTTTTGATTATAGATTTGATGAAATTTAGTAAATGGGATTTATTTTTGTATAGATCGCAAGTAAAAATGTTGCATGTGCAATTGTGGATTTATGCACATGGAATTAGAAATCATTGTGGACAAAAATACAAAAAACGGTAAATCAAGACATGAATTCAATTTTTAATTTTGTTGTATGAGTTAAAAATAAACTTTAAAAAGTAAATTAAAATATTGCAAAAAGCAAGAGAAAAATTTTAAATGGCAATTTTATTATATACATACTTTCAAATCGGTTGTAATTAACTGAATTCAATGGTTATTTTCAAATTATTAACAAATTCGTTGTTTTCAACTGAGCCTTAATTGCTTTCTTTCTTAAAAAATATTAGTTATTTTCAATTAATCTAAATAACTGAGACTCAGTAAGGGGAACTTCACCTGAAACTCAGTTGAAAATTTAGTAGCCAACAACTGAGGTGTTTTTTCGGTGTACCAAACATTTAAAAAGCGCTAAAAATCATTATTATGGTAAAATATAATTTAATATCACATTATTATAAAAATAATAACGAAACATTTAATTTAGATAAAATTGTATCAAAATAAAAGTTTTACCATAAGGCGCTGAAATCGCTAAATAAAAAATATAAGAACGACAAACTAGCGGCTTTTTATAAAAAGCACTAACCGAAAATATTGCGAGTTTTGGGTGATATAAAAGCGCTAAAGATAGCACGATCAGATGCAATTAGACAAACATTTAAATGCAAAGGACATTCTACACTGCCGAAATCTAAAAAAAGGCTGAATATAAGTAAATTAATAACATCACAGAAAAACAATTACATTTCCAAAATTTAATTTATATAAATATTTTTTTAATCGGAAGGCATCGACTCTTCTGAAAACATCAGAAATACTATTTATTTTCGCTATTTTAAGTCTACTTATATTCAGCAAAAACATGTACTGATTTTAGCAGGATAGAATGTTATTTGCATTCAACTAAAATTTATTTAAATATAACTAAAATTTTGTAGATTTAGCAGCTCTTGTTTCATCATCCCAATCGTACATTTTTCTTAAATGGAACAGATTAATTACATAGAAAAAAGTAATTAGGTTTTTTTGTAGCAACATTCATCAGTCACCATGTATTTAAAAAAATATTCCAAACGATTACAAAGGATTTTCGTATCTTTTTTATTCGAATGCATGTGAAAATATATTATCTATACTAATATAATAAAGAGGTTATGTGTGTATATTTGTTTGTTTGTAGGAGGTAATCTCCGTAACTACTCATCTGATTTCAAAAATTATTGTTCCAGTATTTATAATAGTCCTTAAGGATGGACATAGGCTATATCATTCCATTCAAATAATAAAAAAAGTTATGAGCAATAATGTAAAAATATTCCAAAAACTAGGTCTAAGGCATGGTAACAACGTAGCGGGCTTTGCCCGCTAGTTTTTATATGAAGGAGAACAAAACTGCAGTTTCGTTTGTTAAAATAATACTTTTAAAACAAAACGCAGTCGAAATATAGAATTTTTGAACGATTAGCTTAAAAATAGTTTTGATAAAAACATGTTTAAAAACCCGGTTAACCGTTGTTACATTTTCCAGAGCCAGTATTTTGAAAGAAAGCCAAAAAAGTGATTTTTTCGCCTTGTATTTCAAACTTCAAGGCCAATGCGGCACGTGTTCCCGTTATCCGATCACCTTAATTTTTTGCATGATGTATTTTTATACTCAAAGGCACATTTCTAGAAGTGGGACGGGTTACAGGTCGCCATTTTTTTTTTCGTCCATATAAAGGTAGGTCGACCCTAATGGACAACCTTACCTCTAAGTATAAAACGTATAGAAACCAAAAACTGTTTCAAGCAAGCCCTTCTTGAATATACTCTTGGTAATAACTAAATCTCTAAAAAAAAATTAAATCTTGACTTATTTTACATTTGTTAGTAAATTTAAAAATTTTATTTATTACCTATCTTGTTTTTAATAATTATTATTTTCATTAGAAATTTATTAATTCAGTTCGAGGTTTCAAAACCTGCTATTTTTCTTCATCAGGATACTCTCCTGACAAATACTTCACAGAGTTTTTGCTTTCAAAAACCTCTACACTTTCAGGAATGAAAAGACGATCGTTTCGGGGATTCAGGTCCCCTTCATCCGTTTTCTTTAGAAAGTGGTGGCAATAGTGCAATGTAATTGAACCATCAAAATCTCATTAAATGTAGTCTGCTACATTAACAAAATGGGAATGGAGCAAACAATAAAATATGTTTTCGAAGTCTTCTGCAAAGCATAGCCAACAATAGAAATATTATGAAAGTTTGTTTTTGCATTTCATACCATCGGTAAAAATTAAATACAAATTTTATTTTTACACTTCTTTGTTAATACAAGCGGCAAAAACATTTTCTTCGTACTGTGAGTGTTGACAAAGTGTTGGTCTTTAATTTTTATTAAAAAAAAAATTGTTTTTTCGACCTTTTTAATGATTAATTAGAAATTTATTAATTCAGTTCGAGGCCAATTTCCTTATTATTAATTAACATAAGTACTTTTTTCTAAAACTGCTATATTTCTTCATCTGGATACTCGCCTGACAAATACTTTACAGAGTTTTTGCTTTCAAAAACCTCTACACTTTCAGGAATGAAAAGACGATCGTTTCGGGGATTTTCCAGGTCCCCTTCATCAGTTTTCTTTAGAAAGTGGTGGCAGTAGTGCAATGCAATTTGAAGCATCAAAATCTCATATTAAATGTAGTCTGCTCATTAACAAAATGGGAATGGAGCAAACAATAAAATATGTTTTCGAAGTCTTCTGCAAAGCATAGCTAACAATAGAAATATTATGAAAGTTTTTTTTTTGTATTTCATACCATCGGTATAAATTAAATACAAATTTTATTTTTACCCTTCTTCTTTGTTAATAAAAGAAGAGGCAAAAACATTTTCTACATTTTTTATATGGCAGTCCTAACCTGCGCGCATGCACGGCAAAAGCGCCATGTCCCGTTACCACCGCCAGCAGGCCTCGCAAGTGGGAACGGGGTAACCCAATGACCGCCCCAGTACGGCGGCGGTCATAGGTAGGCCACACCTTCCTTGTACCCAAGCAGGTTGACTCATTTGCCCACCTGGCCGAGGAAAGCTGCAGGTAGTGACGCTCAACCCGCCGCTTGCTCGCTGTGAGCGGTATGCCGCACGTGTGATCGATCTCGATATCGTGAAGCATCGTCCCGCGTGCAGCTAATCCATCCGCATCATTGTTGCCATCATTGTCCCGGCATCCAGATAAGTGTCAATCGCGAATGTCTCGCCAAGGAGATTATATTATAGGAGGTACGTCATCATATCATTAATAATAGTTTTCATCCTAGCGGCATAATCACTTTTTTCTATCGGAATGGTTACATTTTCTTTGTCTGCATTTAGGATAAATTATCATTCCTTTTCAAAAACCTTTTGGTTTTATCCGCGATATTCAAAGTGAATTTATCCCTATTATTAATTTTCAACTTATTTAAGTGATTGATGATTGAGCGACGAAAGATCCCAACAACATTCTTCAAAGGAGGAATAATGATTTTGTAGAAAAGATGTACAAAAACGGCATTATTTCCGACAGAGAGAAATTAAAATTAAAAACAGAGACGGCAATAGCGCCAAGAATATATGGACTTCCTAAAATCCATAAGGAAGATTATCCATTGAGGCCTATTTGCTCATACGTAAATGCACCTTCGAGTGAACTTTGTAAATATGCATTGGCGTACCTAGACCATTTTTCCGGGGTGGGCAAGCGACCCATTAATTTTCTGCTGTTTATTTGCCCATTCTCACACTCTTAATCCCAACAAACACTTTCGGCATTATGCTTACAATTTTTTCACACAAAAAAAAACTTAAAAATGATTCCTTGCCTTCTAATAAAATGTTCATACATTTTCCTATCAAAATCGCCATATTTTTATACAAAACTCTGAAAAGTACATCTATTTTTCTGAAGAAAAGCTCGTACAATGAATGTGTTCCAAGCTATATTTTCAGATTATTATGATAGAGAAAAGAAATCTAAGATCAACCTGTCAAAAACAGTGAGATGTTCATCTTACAATTTTTTTTTCTACAAAATATTGAAATTTCATTAAAATAACATAGTAATGTTTAGTTTGAAGAAACTTCCTAGTTAGATATTAACTAATTATTCATTTAGAAAACTATGAAATCTAAGATATTTAACTCACCAAAAAAGATTATGCATTATAAGTATTTCTATTATTGAACAACTTTGCGATTCTAATAATTTTTCTTAAAGAAAAACTCTTATGGTCAATTTTATAATCAGAACTAAGATCGATTTGTTTCTTAAATATTTTTTAGGTAAGAATTTTTCAAACAACTTTCTTATTTAAGAAATATTTAAAACAAAAATCGATCTTACTTCTGACTATAGAACTGACCCTTAGATTGCAACAACTTAGCTGCCTAGGAATCTAGTAGAGATTTTCCCAAACCAAAAACACAGGATTAATTGATATAAAAAAAGTTATATTGTGATACTTTTTGCCATCAAAATTATAGATAAAAGAATTGTAGGTAGATTTTTTTAAAATTCTGGGGTGGGCAAAAATCAGTCTAGGGTGGGCTTAGCCCACCCCAGACCGGCCTAAGTCCGCCAATGTAAATATGTGACAAATGTGTTGAAGAATATTACAAGGGACTCAAAATATAATATTTGGGATTCTGTGCAATTTAGAAGTAAAAAAGGTACTTTTTTTTGAAAAAGGTACTTTTTTTTGGAAAAAAGTACTTTTTTTGGAAAAAGGTACTTTTTTTGGAAAAGGTACTTTTTTTTGGAAAAGGTACTTTTTTTGAAAAAGGTATTTTTTTGGAAAAATGTATGTTTTTTGGGAAAAGTTACTTTTTTTGGAAAAACGTACTTTTTTTGGAAAAACGTACTGTTTTTGGAAAAAGGTACTTTTTTTTGGAAAAAGGTACTTTTTTTTGGAAAAAGGTACTTTTTTTGGAAAAAGGTAATTTTTTGGAAAAAGGTATTTTTTTTGGGAAAAGGTACTTTTTTTGGAAAAAGCTACTTTTTTGGAAAAAGGTACTTTTTTTGGAAAAAGGTACTTTTTTTGGAAAAACGTACTTTTTTGGAAAAAGGTACTTTTTTTGCAAAAACGTACTTTTTTTGGAAAAAGGTACTTTTTTGGAAAAAGGTACTTTTTTGGAAAAAGGTACTTTTTTTGGAAAAAGGTACTTTTTTTGAAAAAGGTACTTTTTTTGGAAAAAGGTACTTTTTTTGAAAAAGGTACTTTTTTGGAAAAAGGTACTTTTTTTGGAAAAAGGTACTTTTTTTGAAAAAGGTATTTTTTTGGAAAAATGTATGTTTTTTGGGAAAAGTTACTTTTTTTTGGAAAAGGTACTTTTTTTGGAAAAAGTTACTTTTTTTGGAAAAAGGAATTTTTTTTGGAAAAAGGTACTTTTTTTGGAAAAAGGTACTTTTTTTGTAAAAAGGTACTTTTTTTGGAAAAACGTACTTTTTTGGAAAAAGGTACTTTTTTTGCAAAAACGTACTTTTTTTGGAAAAAGGTACTTTTTTGGAAAAAGGTACTTTTTTGGAAAAAGGTACTTTTTTTGGAAAAAGGTACTTTTTTTGAAAAAGGTATTTTTTTGGAAAAATGTATGTTTTTTGGGAAAAGTTACTTTTTTTTGGAAAAGGTACTTTTTTTTGGAAAAGGTACATTTTTGGAAAAAGGTACTTTTTTTTGGAAAAAAGTACTTTTTTTGGAAAAAGGTACTTTTTTTGGAAAAAGGAATTTTTTTTGGATAAAGGAATTTTTTTTGGAAAAAGGTACTTTTTTTGGAAAAGGTACTTTTTTTGGAAAAAGGTACGTTTTTTGGAAAAAGGTACTTTTTTTTGGAAAAACGTACTTTTTTGGAAAAAGGTACTTTTGTTGGAAAAAGGTATTTTTTTTGGAAAAACGTACTTTTTTTGGAAAAACGTACTGTTTTTGGAAAAAGGTACTTTTTTTGGAAAAAGCTACTTTTTTGGAAAAAGGTACTTTTTTTGGAAAAAGGTACTTTTTTTGGAAAATAGTAATTTTTTTGGAAAAAGGTACTTTTTTTGGAAAAAGGTACTTTTTTTGGAAAAAGGTACTTTTTTTGGAAAAAGTACTTTTTTTGGGAAAAGGTACTTTTTTTGTCCCCTTTTTGCCCCTCCCGATAAGAATTTCCAAAAATGCCGTCTCAACGGACGTCTACACCGGTCGAGGAACATACATACCAAATTTCAACTTCATAGCTCCAGCAGTTTGAGCAGGCCGTCAAGGGGGAGACTTTTTCCCCTTTTTGCCCGTCCCTGTAAAAATTTCCAAAACTCCCGTCTTGGTGGATGTCTACGATAGTGGAGGAACCTTTACACCAAATTTCAACTTCCTACCTCCAGCGGTTTGGGCAGGCCGTCAAGGAGGGCCTTTTTCCCCTTTTTAACCCCCATTTTTACAACGTCCCTGTCCAAAATTCCAGAAAGTACTTTCCAGAAAAGTTAGCCCCTACTCCAAGGAACACATATCTAAAATTTCTGCTTTCTAGCCAAAGGGGTTTTGGCAGGCCGTCAAGGGGGAGACTTTCCACCTTTTTGCCCGTTCCTGTAGGAATTTCCAAAAATCCCGTCTTAGCGGACGTCTACGCCGAAAGAGGAACCTACATACCAAATTTCAACTTCCTAGCTTCAGCAGTTTGGGCTGGGCGATGTTGAGTCAGTCAGTCAGTCAGTCATTCAGTCAGTCACGTTATTCTTTTATATAGAGAGATTAGTAAATTAGTAAAACCCAATTGATTTAGATTTTTTTTTATTTGATTATAGATTAAATTATGAAATAATTCCCAGCAAAATATTTCATTACCAAATAAGTGGTTATATAATAGAAATTCATAGCTCCGCACAACTTATTTTTTGGCGTCTAAACTCATTATTTTTGTTTGGCGTGGTCGTTTTTATAAGTAGTCACGCTTACCCGCTCGCTTTCGAAAAAATGAGAAATAAGTAGTTATGAGATTTTGAATAATAAGTGGTTACACACATGCTTACAATAAGTTGAATTATAAGTGGTTATCTGGAGGAGTTAAGCAAATAATATTAGCTTAAGGAAATACATTCAGAAAATTTAAGTTTTCTCTAGTGTGTAATTTTAGGACTCGTCATAAAAATTTAAACATAAAACATATTTACATATACCCAGCAAAATATTGGTAATGACACCTCATTACTATCTGCATTACCAAAAATGATACATCATTACCTTTTGCATTATTTTATAATATAAAATAATGACTTCCTAATAACGGCCTTTTGTATTCATTGTTTCTAAATATAAAATAATGACTTACTCGTAATAGTTTAAATAAGTACTTTTTACACAGTTAAATTTTATACATTTTTATCTCTATATATAAAAGAATAACGTGACTGACTGACTGACTCAACATCGCCCAGCCCAAACCGCTGAAGCTAGGAAGTTGAAATTTGGTATGTAGGTTCCTCTTTCGGGGTAGACGTCCGCTAAGACGGGATTTTTGGAAATTCCTACCGGAACGGGCAAAAAGGGGGAAAGTCTCCCCCTTGACGGCCTGCCAAAACCCCTTTGGCTAGAAAGCTGAAATTTAAGATATGTGTTCCTTGGAGTATGGGCTTACTTTTCTGGAAAGTACTTTCTAGAATTTTGGACAGGGACGTTGTAAAAATGGGGGTTAAAAAGGGGAAAAAGGCCCCCCTTGACGGCCTGCCCAAACCGCTGGAGGTAGGAAGTTGAAATTTGGTATAAAGGTTCCTCCACTATCGTAGACATCCACCAAGACGGGAGTTTTGGAAATTTTACAGGGACGGGCAAAAAGGGGAAAAAGTCTCCCCCTTGACGGCCTGCTCAAACTGCTGGAGCTATGAAGTTGAAATTTGGTATGTAGGTTCCTCGACCGGTGTAGACGTCCGTTGAGATGGCATTTTTGGAAATTCTTATCGGGAGGGGCAAAAAGGGGACAAAAAATGTACCTTTTTCCAAAAAAGTACCTTTTTCCAAAAAAGTACCTTTTCCCAAAAAAGTACCTTTTTCCAAAAAGAGTACCTTTTTCCAAAAAGAGTACCTTTTTCCAAAAAAAGTACCTTTTTTCAAAAAAAGTACCTTTTCCCGAAAAAAGTACCTTTTTCCAAAAAAAGTACATTTTTCCAAAAAAAGTACCTTTTTCCAAAAAAAGTACATTTTTCCAAAAAAAAGTACCTTTTTCCAAAAAAAGTACCTTTTTTCAAAAAAAGTACCTTTTCCCGAAAAAAGTACCTTTTTCCAAAAAAAGTACCTTTTTCCAAAAAAAGTACATTTTTCCAAAAAAAGTACCTTTTTCCAAAAAAAGTACCTTTTTCCAAAAAAAATACCTTTTTCCAAAAAAAGTACCTTTTTCCAAAAAAAGTACCCTTTTCCAAAAAAAAGTACTTTTTCCAAAAAAAGTACCTTTTTCCAAAAAGAGTACCTTTTTCCAAAAAAAGTACCTTTTTTCAAAAAAAGTACCTTTTCCCGAAAAAAGTACCTTTTTCCAAAAAAAAGTACCTTTTTCCAAAAAGAGTACCTTTTTCCAAAAAAAGTACCTTTTTTCAAAAAAAGTACCTTTTCCCGAAAAAAGTACCTTTTTCCAAAAAAAGTACCTTTTTCAAAAAAGTACATTTTTCCAAAAAAAGTACCTTTTTCCAAAAAAAGTACCTTTTTCCAAAAAATGTACCTTTTTCTAAAAAAATGTACCTTTTCCAAAAAAAAGTACCTTTTCCAAAAAAAGTACCTTTTCCCAAAAAATATACATTTTTCCAAAAAAATACCTTTTTCAAAAAAAGTACCTTTTCCAAAAAAAAGTACCTTTTCCCAAAAAAAGTACCTTTTTCTAAAAAAATGTTCCTTTTCCCAAAAAACATACATTTTTTCAAAAAAATACTTTTCCAAAAAAAAGTACCTTTTCCCAAAAAAAGTACCTTTTTCTAAAAAAAATGTTCCTTTTCCCAAAAAACATACATTTTTTCAAAAAAATACCTTTTTCAAAAAAAGTACATTTTCCAAAAAAAGTACCTTTTCCCAAAAAAAAGTACCTTTTTCTAAAAAAATGTTCCGTTTCCAAAAGAAGTACCTTTTCCAAAAAAAGTACCTTTTTCCAAAAAACATACATTTTTCCAAAAAAACACCTTTTTTAAAAAAAATACCTTTTCCAAAAAAAGTACAAATAAAGTACTTTGTAAAAACAAAGTATCTTTTTCCAAAAAATTTCGTTTTTCCAAAAAGTACCATTTAAAATAATATATAATTTCAAAAAAACTACTTTCTTTCCTCCCCCCACGGATATCTCCACTAAAACAAGGTTTCTTGATATTCGGCATAGACGTGCGCTAAGACGGGATTTTTGGAAATTCCTACGGGAACGGGCAAAAAGGGGAAAAGTCTCCCCATAAACAGTCTCACAAATTGGAAAAGTGCCTGCCCAAACCACTGGAGGTAAGAAGTTGAAATTTGGTATAAAGGTTCCTCCACTGTAGTAGACATCGACTAAGTTTGTATTTTTGGAATTCCCTACAGGATATCCCAAAAGGAAACTCGGTATGTGAGTTCCTCCTTCTGTGTAGGCGTCCGCTTAGACGGAATTTTTGAAATTCCTATCGGGAGGGGAAATAAGGTAAAAGTCTCCTCCTGACGGCTTGCCCAATCCCTTTTGGCCAACCTAAAATTTTAAATATGTATTCCTTGGAGTAGGACTAACTCACCGGCAACGTAATTTTTCTATTTTGGAACAGCAACATAGTAAAAATGGTGGTTGAAAGGGAAAAATGTCCCCACTAACGGCCTGCCCAAACCGCTTAGGCAATGCAGTTGAAATTTGGTATGAATGTTCCTCATCCATCGCAGATAGCCGCGAAGATGGAATTTTTGTAAATTCCTAAAGAGAGGGGCAAAAAGAAGAAAAGCCTCACCTTGGGGGCCTGTAAAAACCCCTTCGGCTAGAAACCTGAAGCTTAAAATGTGGGTCCCTGGAGTGAGGGCTAACTTATTAGAAAGATACTTTTTTGAATTTTGGACAGGGTCGTTATAAAATGGGGGCTCAAAAAGGGAAAGTTGCCCCTTAACGACCTGTCCAAACTGCTGGAACTAGGAAGCTGAAATTCGGTACTTAGGTTCCTCTTCCAGCCTAATTCCAACCGGGAGGGACAAAAAAAGAAAAAGTGTCCCCCTTGACAGCCTGCTCAAACTGCTGGAACTAGGAAGCTGAAATTCCCTGTAGATGGATTTTCGGAAATTCCTACCGAGAGGGGCACAAATAGTAAAAGTTGGTTAGAAACCTGAAATGTAAAACATATGTTACTTGGAGTATGGGCTCACTTACCGGGAAGGTGCTTTTTGGACAGGGACATTGCAAAAATGGGGATTAATGAAGCGAAAAGTGCCGCTTAAAGGCCTGCCCAAACCGCTGGAGGTAGGAAGTTGAAATTTGGCATTAAAGTTCCTCCTCTATTGTAGACATCCGCTAAGATGAGATATTTGGAAATTTCTACAGGTAGGGTCAAAAACAGGAAAAGTCTCCCCCTTAACGGCCTGGCCAAACTGCTGGAACAAGGGAGCTTAAATTGGGTATTTGGGTTCCTTCTCCAACGTTCACGTCCCCTAAGATGGTATTTTTGGAAATTCATACCGGGAGGGGTAAAAAGGGAAAAAACTTCCCCCTTGACGGCCTGGCCAAACTGCTGGATATAGAGACCTAAAATTATGTATGTAGTAGGTTCCTCCTCCAACGCAGACGTCCTCTAAGACGGAATTTTTGGAAATTCCTACCGGGAGGGGTAAAAACGGAATAATTCTCCCCCTTGATGGCCTAACCGAACCCTTCGGCTAGAAACCTGTAATATATAATATGTTTTCCTTGGAGTATGGGCTAACTTATCGACAAGGCGTTTCTAGGACTTTGGACAGGAACGTGGTAAAAATGGTGGTTCAAAAGGGGAAAATTGCCCGCCCCCCTTAACGTCTGCGTCTTTAGCTAGAAACCTAAAACTTAAAGAACAAGTGTATATGAAACACTAAAATTAAGAAACTAAATAGGAAACGAGTGGAATTGAAACACTACACAAGTGGAATGAAATGGATATAAACGTTGAACGAGTGGAATTGAAATTATAGACAATGCAAATGGATTGGAAGAGGGAATTACCTGTTCAAACACTATCCACGGAATATAAAACTTATATAGCATAGAAACATACTCTCCAAAAAGTTAAACAAATTTTCTAAAAGAGAAAAAACCTTAGAAAAGGAATGGAACTTATATATTCCGATATTTAAACTTCATGTAACGAATCACCGGTGGAAGAAACCGACGCAGTAAATTTTCCAACTGAATTTGTGAATTTACTTGAATTGCCAGGTCTACCTTTACATAAACTGGAATTAAAAAAAAAACTTTAAGACAGCTAAGACAATGCAGCGGGCTTTGCCCGCTATTTTTAATATTATAAAATGCTTTCCAACCCTGCTGCGCCCCCCTAAACTTTAAGGCACGCTAACAACGTAGCGGGCTGCGCCGGCTAGTTTATTATATGTAAAGACGTCCGCTAAGACGGGATTTTTGGAAATTCCTACCGGAACGGGCAAAAAGGGGGAAAGTCTCCCCCTTGACGGCCTGCCAAAACCCCTTTGGCTAGAAAGCAGAAATTTTAGATATGTGTTCCTTGGAGTAGGGGCTAACTTTTCTGGAAAGTACTTTCTGGAATTTTGGACAGGGACGTTGTAAAAATGGGGGTTAAAAAGGGGAAAAAGGCCCCCCTTGACGGCCTGCCCAAACCGCTGGAGGTAGGAAGTTGAAATTTGGTATAAAGGTTCCTCCACTATCGTAGACATCCACCAAGACGGGAGTTTTGGAAATTTTTGCAGGGACGGGCAAAAAGGGGAAAAAGTCTCCCCCTTGACGGCCTGCTCAAACTGCTGGAGCTATGAAGTTGAAATTTGGTATGTATGTTCCTCGACCGGTGTAGACGTCCGTTGAGACGGCATTTTTGGAAATTCTTATCGGGAGGGGCAAAAAGGGGACAAAAAAGTACCTTTTTTCCAAAAAAGTACATTTTCCCAAAAAAAGTACTTTTTCCAAAAAAAGTACTTTTTTTCCAAAAAAGTACCTTTTCCCAAAAAAAGTACTTTTTCCAAAAAAAGTACCTTTTTCCAAAAAAGTACCTTTTTCCAAAAAAAGTACCTTTTTCCAAAAAAAGTACCATTTTCCAAAAAAAGTACCTTTTTCCAAAAAAAGTACCTTTTTCCAAAAAAGTAGCTTTTTCCAAAAAAAGTACCTTTTCCCAAAAAAAATACATTTTTCCAAAAAAGTACCTTTTTCCAAAAAAAAGTACCTTTTTCCAAAAAAAAGTACCTTTTTCCAAAAAAAGTACCTTTTTCCAAAAAAAGTACCTTTTTCCAAAAAAGTACCTTTTTCCAAAAACAGTACGTTTTTCCAAAAAAAGTACGTTTTTCCAAAAAAAGTACCTTTTTCCAAAAAACGTACCTTTTTCCAAAAAAAGTACCTTTTCCAAAAAAGTACCTTTTTCCAAAAAAAATTCCTTTTTCCAAAAAAAATTCCTTTTTCCAAAAAAAGTACCTTTTTCCAAAAAAAGTACTTTTTTCCAAAAAAAAGTACCTTTTTTAAAAAAAGTACCTTTTTCCAAAAAATGTACCTTTTCCAAAAAAAAGTACCTTTTCCAAAAAAAAGTAACTTTTCCCAAAAAACATACATTTTTCCAAAAAAATACCTTTTTCAAAAAAAGTACCTTTTTCCAAAAAAAGTACCTTTTTCCAAAAAAGTACGTTTTTGCAAAAAAAAGTACCTTTTTCCAAAAAAGTACGTTTTTCCAAAAAAAGTACCTTTTTACAAAAAAAGTACCTTTTTCCAAAAAAAGTACCTTTTTCCAAAAAAAATTCCTTTTTCCAAAAAAAGTACCTTTTTCCAAAAAAAAGTACCATTTTCCAAAAAAAGTACCTTTTTCCAAAAAAAGTACCTTTTTCCAAAAAAGTAGCTTTTTCCAAAAAAAGTACCTTTTCCCAAAAAAAATACCTTTTTCCAAAAAAGTACCTTTTTCCAAAAAAAGTACCTTTTTCCAAAAAAAAGTACCTTTTTCCAAAAAAAGTACCTTTTTCCAAAAAAAGTACCTTTTTCCAAAAAAAGTACCTTTTCCAAAAAAAGTACATTTTCCAAAAAAAGTACCTTTTTCCAAAAAAAGTACTTTTTTCCAAAAAAAAGTACCTTTTTCAAAAAAAAGTACCTTTTTTAAAAAAAATACCTTTTTCCAAAAAATGTACCTTTTCCAAAAAAAAGTACCTTTTTAAAAAAAAAGTAACTTTTCCCAAAAAACATACATTTTTCCAAAAAAATACCTTTTTCAAAAAAAGTACCTTTTCCAAAAAAAGTACCTTTTCCCAAAAAAAGTACCTTTTTCTAAAAAAATGTTCCTTTTCCCAAAAAACATACATTTTTCCAAAAAATACTTTTTTCAAAAAAAGTACCTTTTTCAAAAAAAGTACCTTTTTCAAAAAAAGTACCTTTTTCAAAAAAAGTACCTTTTCCAAAAAAGTACCTTTTCCAAAAAAAAGTACCTTTTCCCAAAAAAAGTACGTTTTTCTAAAAAAATGTTCTGTTTCCAAAAGAAGTACCTTTTCCAAAAAAGTACCTTTTTCCAAAAAACATAAATTTTTCCAAAAAAAATACATTTTTCCAAAAAAAATACCTTTTTAAAAAAAAATACCTTTTCTAAAAAAAGTACAAATAAAGTATCTTTTTCCAAAAAATTTCGTTTTTCCAAAAAGTACCATTTAAAATAATATATGTATAATTTCAAAAAAACTACTTTTTTCCTCCCCCCACGGATATCTCCACTAAAACAAGGTTTCTTGATATTCGGCATAGACGTGCGCTAAGACGGGATTTTTGGAAATTCCTACCGGAACGGGCAAAAAGGGGAAAAGTCTCCCAATAAACAGTCTCACAAATTGGAAAAGTACCTGCCCAAACCCCTGGAGGTAAGAAGTTGAAATTTGGTATAAAGGTTCCTCACTGTAGTAGACATCGACTAATTCCCTATAGGATATCCCAAAAGCAAATTCGGAATGTGAGTTCTTCCTTCTGTGTAGGCGTCCGCTTAGGCGAAATTTTTGAAATTCCTATCGGGAGGGGAAATAAGGGGAAAAGTCTCCTCCTTGACTGCCTGCCCAATCCCTTTTGGCCAACCTAAAATTTTAAATATGTATTCCTTGGAGTAGGACTAATTCCCCGGTAACGTAATTTTTCTATTTTGGAACAGGAACATAGTAAAAATGGTGGTTGAAAGGGAAAAATGTCCCCACTAACGGCCTGCCCAAACCGGTTAGGCAATGCAGTTGAAATTTGGTATGAATGTTCCTCATCCATCGCAGATAGCCGCGAAGATGGAATTTTTGTAAATTCCTAAAGGGAGGGGCAAAAAGAAGAAAAGCCTCACCTTGGGGGCCTGTAAAAACACCTTCGGCTAGAAACCTGAAACTTAAAATGTGGGTCCCTGGAGTAAGGGCTAACTTATTAGAAAGATACTTTTTTGAATTTTGGACAGGGTCGTTATAAAATGGGGGCTCAAAAAGGGAAAGTGGCCCCTTAACGACCTGTCCAAACTGCTGGAACTGAAATTCGGTACTTAGGTTCCTCTTCCAGCCTAATTCCAACCGGGAGGGACAAAAAAAGAAAAAGTGTCCCCCTTGACAGCCTGCTCAAACTGCTGGAACTAGGAAGCTGAAATTCCCTGTCGATGGATTTTCGGAAATTCCTACCGAGAGGGGCACAAATAGTAAAAGTTGGCTAGAAACCTGAAATGTAAAACATATGTTACTTGGAGTATGGGCTCACTTACCGGGAAGGTGCTTTTTGGACAGGGACATTGCAAAAATGGGGATTAATGAAGCGAAAAGTGCCGCTTAAAGGCCTGCCCAAACCGCTGGAAGTAGGAAGTTGAAATTTGGTATTAAAGTTCCTCCTCTATTGTAGACATTCGCTAAGATGAGATTTTTGGAAATTTCCACAGGTAGGGTCAAAAACAGGAAAAGTCTCCCCCTTAACGGCCTGGCCAAACTGCTGGATCTAGGGAGCTTAAATTCGGTATTTGGGTTCCTTCTCCAACGTAGACGTCCCCTAAGACGGTATTTTTGGAAATTCATACCGGGAGGGGTAAAAATGGAAAAAACTTATGTATGTAGTAGGTTCCTCCTCCAACGCAGACGTCCTTTAAGACGGAATTTTTGGAAATTCCTACCGGGAGGGGTAAAAAAGGAATAATTCTCCCCCTTGATGGCCTAACCGAACCCTTCGGCTAGAAACCTGTAATATATAATATGTTTTCCTTGGAGTATGGGCTAACTTATCGACAAGGCATTTCTAGGACTTTGGACAGGAAAAATGGTGGTTCAAAAGGGAAAATTGCCCCCCCCCCCCTCTTAACGTCTGCGTCTTTAGCTAGAAACCTAAAACTTAAAGAACAAGTGTATATGGAACACTAAAATTAAGAAACTAAATAGGAAACGAGTGGAATTGAAACACTACACAAGTGGAATGAAATGGATATAAACGTTGAACGAGTGGTGTTGGAACATAATGGAGTTTTTTGGCCTGATGGTTTTCTCCATTTGGTTTTTTTTTATCTAAAATATTTTTTTTTACCCTTTTTTTATACTTACTTTTTTATTCTCTTTTTTTTAATAATAACACATTGTTATTAATTGTTTTTTAAATAAACGTTTAAGAACTTATGTCATAACATGAATTTATATAGACATAATGTTAGCTATAAATGGACAATATAATTTCCTTTGGCAATCCTGTTTTTAATGAATTTAGTCACAATGTTAATTGTAACGGTATTGCTGAAAATAAAGGAAAACATACAATAAGAAGAAATATATTACCAATAAATAGTTGAATTTTATATACAAAACCAACAAGACGCGTTTTACTTACCCCCTTTTTTTCGTTAAAATTTTTAAATTTGCCCACCATTTTTAAAGTGATAAAATTTAGATTTTTTTAAATTTATCAAATCCTTAAAAACTATTAAGGAATAACATTTTGGCGCCCGAGCAGGGACTTAATTTAAAAATTTTTTGTGATATATTTTGATAAATTATTTCAAAATATAATTAAATAAAATTTGTTAATTTATTACAAATTTATTTTTTGCTAAATTATTGCAAAAAATTAAAACACGTCTTGGTGGTATAAATATATAATTGTGCGCGAATTTTTTTTTCGTTCCACTTTTAATAAAATAAATCGCAAAATAGTTGTCGGTTAGTGACTTAACTTAGTTTTTTGTGGAAACTCCATTTGCTGCTACATGCCTCGCCGTTGCCGTTGTCGTGATTGCCGCCCTCATCATAACCAGGGGAGTAGTGATTCTGGATTATCAGAAACTGAGGTAAAAGCGTAAAAAATATTTGTGTTTGTTTAGCCCAAAATCTGTAAATTAATCAGATTTTAGTGATTTCTGTAAATTATTCAGAAATTTTAATTTTTCCGCTCAATTGCGAGTACAAACACAAAATTATTAAATACGCTTCCATTTTGAAATTAAAAAATATTTTTATTTTATTTACAAACATAAACGCCTTGTTAGTGAAGTAAAAAGTGCGGGGGTGTTAGCTACATACATAAATAAGACCACATACACACACGTAACACAATTTTATTTAAATTTGTATTTTCACACCGAATTAATTACGCGCTTTTATTTTATACACACAAACCGTCGGCATTTTAATTAATTTCGTATTTGATTTTTGAATTAAATTCGCTAGTGTTAATTTTTTTCCACAAAATTAAAAATTAATTATAAAATTTTCTTTATTTCTTTTGTTGTTTGCTTTCTTTTTTTTCACATTAAAATTTGTTTTTGTTATCGAACATCTGTTGTTTCGATCCGTGCTGCCATACTCAAAACGATCGTTTTGTGTGGCCACTATAAACGAACCATTTAGTGCTACCTGACTAACCACATAGGGGTTCCTTACACCGTAGTGCGTGTCGTACAGTAAATTAATGAATTTGGGAATTTTAAGGAATCAACAATTGTGAGTGAAAATTTAAATAATTACTACAATTATTTATATGTACAATTGTTACAACAATTTTCACAAGAAACTTGGTAAAATATTTGTTTATTAAACGTTACCAAAGGGTGGTTAAGTGGTTTATCTGATTTAAACGAGGTTTATTGATTTTTTATCGTGGATATTTTATTGATAACTGAAACAAAGTGATAACATTGAGATAAATTTGGTGAAATTTAAGAATAGTTGCAACCTAAAATAGAATTTAATGCAGAATTATTATTTTTTTGTTGAAGTTCATTTGTAAATTGAATATTGTTGGTGGAATTAATTTGCCGGTGAGATAAATTTCGTAAAATTTATTGTGATCAAATCGAGCGCGGTGTTGATTAAACATTAATTTACGGTGTAGTGAGTTATCGAACTTATTATTATATTCGTAAAATTAAATTGTGTGTTGATAAACAATTACC
Organism: Leucophora obtusa; assembly: GCA_949987735.1. Lineage (NCBI taxonomy): Eukaryota > Metazoa > Arthropoda > Insecta > Diptera > Anthomyiidae > Leucophora > Leucophora obtusa. Next base: position 95,608,560 of record OX465298.1, read on the forward strand.
GAAACCTAATTTTTTTAATATTTTTTTCCATACAGGTACTATTAAATTGCGTGGTGGTTTATTTCTTTTCCTAAATTATTGGAAAGAAATTATTTGAAATACCAATTCCGAAAATAATTTGTTTAAATTTCGGAAGATCGTTAATTAGTAAAACAATCTTCATTTGTTCCATTTGGAAAACTCACAAGTACAAATTTATTTTCGAGCGCTGTGTATTTTGTCAATTTTTATTGAATTGTACACACTTATTTCAAGGTTAAACCTTATATTTGTTGCGGATACCGAATTTCCTGGGAAATTGGGTTTCGCGAAATTTCGGAAATTTTTCCGTTTTATTTTGATTGATATTTTTATATTTTATTGAAGTCTTTTCTCAATATGGCTGGTGGTAAAAAACACCAAGATACTCCTGTATCGGGAGATTTGGCGAAATTGATACAGAGGAAGGCTAAAGTGATTGAAAGTATTTCAAGAATCCGTACCTCTATAGTAGAGAAAACGATATCATTCAATCCCTTTGAGATAGACTGTCGTTTGGAAATACTAAAAGATCATATCACTCAGGCAATGGAGTATCAGTCGCAATTGGATGATTTGGATCCTCAGAATAGCGACAGAAATGAACTTGAAGATCTTTGTGTGAACACGAAGTCTCTATTATTGAGTCTTCAGGCCAAGAATAGAAGAACCAGTTTACCTGAAACTTCTTTTATGATGCAAGGACATCATTCTGGGCTTCCAAATATTAAACTCCCTAAGTTCAGTGGGAAATATTGTGAATTTAAAAATTTCATAAGCCTTTTTGAAGATTTGGTCCACAATGATCCGATGCTAACGGATATTCAAAAGTTCAATCATTTGATATCATGCTTATCCAATGAAGCTTTGGGTACGGTCCAAGCTTATCGCGTTTGCGAGGAGAATTACCCCAAAGCATTAGCCAGTTTAAAAAGGGTTTATGATAATGAATGTTTGATATTTTCCGATAATATTTCGAGACTTTTTGATCTTCCTGAGATCACTAAACCTTCGGCTACTGCTTTGCGAAGCATGATTGATACTGTTACGGCTATTTATGAGTCATTGCTTTCTATTGGAGATGATAAGAAGATTTCTAATGCCATTATAATTCACTTAGTGATGTCGAAAGTTGATCCAATCACTAAATCCAAATGGGATGAACAGCTTGACTTCGAAAAGCTCCCATTGTGGTCTGATTGTGAGGCCGTCTTGAACAAACGCTATCAACATATTGCTGCTGATGAATCGTCAAGTTCGAGACATAAACCTTCTATGAATAAAAACGACAATGTGCCTAAAAAACATATTAGGACATCACTATCTCTTTCGGTTTCTAAACAATCTGCTAATAAGTGCCTATTTTGTAAATCCGATCAGCATAATATTTATAATTGCCCTTCTTTTGCCGCAGTGCCAGTTCTTCAGAGGTTTGACTTTGTAAAAGGTGTGCCTGCGTGTATAAATTGTCTTAAAAAAGGTCATACCGTAGCGAAGTGTAGTGCTCAAAAGTGCAGAGTTTGCAATGGTGCACACAATAAACTTCTGCATCGCTACAGTTCAGAGTCTCAAGGTGCAACTACTGTTCAAAATTCATCTGTGAATTATATGTCGGAGCAGCCATCGTGTTCTCATGCTTCGGTGCATTACGCATGCGTGAATAAAAATGTTATTCTAGCCACAGCTGTGGTAAAAGTGAGAACAAGTTCTGGAAATTATATCCTAGCTAGGGCTCTTTTAGACTCCGGTTCTCAATCGAATATGATTACCGAGGAACTTGCACAGAGACTTAGAGTAAAACGAGAAGGAGGCAGATTAGTTTTGAATGGTGTTGACGACATGAGTACATCTTCTAAATCAAGTGTCGAGATATCTGTAATGTCGAGGGTTAATTCTACCCAATTCTTTTCGGAGTTTTGGATATTAAGGCAGATATCTGGTTGCCATCCTAATCGTCGGATTCCGCGATCCGAATTGAATATTCCGAAGAATATTGAATTGGCAGATCCTTGCTTTGATGTACCACAAGGGGTTGATTTATTGATTGGTGGTGAAATTTTCTTTGATCTATTGTGCGTTGGGCAGATAAGATGTAATCCGAGTCTTCCAGTTCTTCAAAAAACTTCTCTTGGCTGGATTGTGGTTGGAAGGCACAATCAGTCAAAGGGCTCGGTTTCAAATATGTACCATCTTTGCAATACAATTGAAAACCAGGAAACTGTTGACTCAATTGTTCGAAAATTCTGGGAATTGGAAAAATGTTCGGACGAATCAACAGTTATTTATAGTGAGGAGCAACGAAAATGTGAGGATATGTTCAATGATTCGGTACGGCGTTTACCGTCAGGACGTTTTATGGTCTCACTTCCTTTTAAATCGGATCCTAATCTTTTAGGATCTTCTTTTGATACTGCCAAACGGCGATTTCTTGCACTTGAGCGCAGACTCTCAAATGACCAAAATATGGGGAAAATGTATCATGATTTTATGAAGGAGTATATCGACTTAGGTCACATGTCTATTACGGACATTCAAATACCGAATGTCCCTCATTATTTTATTCCGCATCAGTGCGTTTTACGACCTCAGAGCACGACTACGAAACTTCGTGTAGTTTTTGATGCTTCGAGCCGAACTTCTTCACGAATTTCGCTTAACGATTTGTTAATGGTTGGGCCTACTGTGCAAGAAGAATTATATTCGACTCTGATCCGTTTTCGATTTCATAAATATGTAATCACTGCTGATATTGAAAAAATGTATCGCCAAGTTTTGGTTGGTGAGAATGATAGAAATTTTCAATTAATCCTTTGGAGACAAAATCCATCTGATCCGCTACAGGTTTTTCGTTTGAACACTGTGACTTATGGCACATCTTCCGCGCCATTTTTGGCAATCAGATGTCTTGTTTATTTGAGCGATTTGTACAAAGAGACTTTGCCTATCGGGGCAAATGTAATTCGCAGTGATTTCTATGTTGATGATTTGCTAACAGGCGTCGATAGTTATCAAGAACTTGTAACTATTCGAGATCAGGTGATTCAAATATTGAGTTCAGCTGGTTTTAATTTGACTAAATGGTTTTCAAATCACCCCGATTTGAATTTTTCTGAATGCAAGGAAAAGTTACTAGATAATGATTCCGATTCGGCTAAAGCTCTAGACATACATTGGATTCCGAAGAATGATTCGTTTAAGTTTCATTTGGAAGATAACTTTCATGCTCTTAGGGCAACAAAAAGAAACATTTTGTCAGTTTCTTCTCGGTTGTTTGATCCTCTCGGACTTGTATGCCCAATTGTAACTAAATCCAAAATGTTGCTTCAAGAACTTTGGATTCAGAAACTTGACTGGGATGAATCAATACCTATGCGACTAGATACTGCATGGGATAATCTGAGAGATAATTTATTGAAAATTGATTCAATTCAAATCCCAAGATTCGTCCACACAACTTCTTCGGCAAAGGTCCAAATTCATGGATTTGCTGATGCTTCTATTCGGGCTTATGGGTGCTGCATTTATATAAGGAGTAGTGACTCAAATGGGGTCTTTTGTCGGCTACTTACTGCCAAATCTAAAGTCGCTCCACTCAAGACAAAATCTCTTCCGAGACTTGAGTTGTGTGCAGCACACCTGTTGGCAAAATTGTGGGTTCGAATTAAAGATATGATGAGCTTTGAGATCGAGAGTGTTAATTTCTGGACAGATTCAGAAATAACTTTACATTGGATTAAAACACATCCATCCACCCTTGCAACTTTTGTTTCTAACAGAGTTTCTGAAATTCAGGAATCGTCAGATCGCGCTTTATGGCGTCATGTGCCTACAGGGCAGAATCCAGCTGACATTGTTTCTAGAGGATGTGATGTTGATGGCTTAAAAGATTCAATTTGGTTTGAAGGTCCTTCGTTTCTTCTCCACGATATTTCAAAGTGGCCTGTTAACCATCATTTCGAGTTAACAGAGGACCAGGAATCTTTAGAGAAAAGGAAATCTAATGTATTCCTTGCAGTGGAGAATCCTACGGGATTAGGGCCATACCCGATTATGGGGAATATTTTCATTAAGTTGGTTGAGGACCATTCTTCATATAGGAAAATTTTGAGAATCATGTGCTTTGTGCTTCGATTCATTGACTTTGGTAGGAAATGTAAAATTTCAAAGTCAAAATATCCCACTGCAAGGGAAATGAATTGGGCCTTTTATAGGCTTGTGGAGATAATCCAGAGAGAATCGTTCTCTGAGGAGATTCGAAAATTACGGAAATCTCTGGCATTACCGTCGAATATACAGAGGCTAACACCATTTATTCACGATTTTACTGAGGATAAACGAAACTTTTCACTGGTCAGGGTAGGTGGGAGGTTGCTAAATGCACCATTACCATATGGTACGAAATTCCCACTTTTATTACCAAGGAGAACACTCTTCGTGACTCTATATTTACGCAATCTGCACATCGATAATTGTCATGCTGGCACGAAAGCATTGATAGCCCTATCACGGGAGAATATTTGGCTCATAAATGCCAGAGAGGAGTGCAGTAGAATAGTTCGTAAATGTGTTCACTGTTACCGCTATAAACCGAAATTGATGACCCAAATAATGGGAAATTTACCCACCGATAGGGTGAGAAAGCTACGGCCATTTTTAATAGTTGGCGTAGACTTTTGTGGTCCCGTGAATATTTCATTGAGAATTCGCGGTAGACCACCTGTGAAAATGTATATAGCGGTTTTCGTTTGTTTTACTTCCAAGGCTGTTCACTTAGAATTAGTATCTGATTTGTCTACTGATGCATTTATTCTCTGTTTTAAAAGGTTTACTGCCAGGAGAGGTCTTCCCAGCAAAATTTATTGCGACAACGACACCAACTTCGTGGGAGCCAGCCGAACTCTCAAAGAGCTGTACGAAGCGTTCGAACGCAGCAAGGAGGACGTCGTATCGTTCGCAGCGTCGTGCAAGGTAGACTTCAGTTTCATACCTCCCAGGGCTCCTCACTTCGGAGGACTGTGGGAAGCAGCCGTGAAGCAGGCGAAGCACCTACTTCTGCGAGCAGTGAGCAACGCACTGCTCAATCAAGAAGAAATGGCGACAATGCTTGCAGAAGTAGAGGCGGTGCTCAACAGCCGTCCAATAGCACCGCTGTCTCCAGACCCGAACGACGGGGATGCATTAACTCCAGCGCATCTTCTATTAGGGGAGGGTCTGCGTTCGCTGCCGCCAGAATCCGTCGGAGACGTCAACGACAACAATCTGCGGTACTTGAAGCGATGGCGGATGCTCTGCGCTCTCAAGCAGAGGTTCTGGCGAGCCTGGTCCAAGGACTACGTCCTGGGGTTGCAGGACAAGGGCAAATGGCACAAAGAAGAGCCCAACCTGGAAATCGGCCAAGTAGTAGTGGTCCACGAGGACAATCTCCCGCCCCAAGAATGGCTGACCGGGATAGTCGTCCGCGTAATCGAAGGCCAAGACGGCAAGGTCAGAGTGGCGGAGGTAAAAACCAAAAACGGCGTTTATAAGCGCCCTATTACTAAACTGGCACCACTACCAGATGTTTGAAGACCTACGGTCCTTCAATGGGCCGGAATGTTGGAACATAATGGAGTTTTTTGGCCTGATGGTTTTTCCATTTGGTTTTTTTTTATCTAAAATATTTTTTTTTACCCTTTTTTTATACTTACTTTTTTATTCTCTTTTTTTAATAATAACACATTGTTATTAATTGTTTTTTAAATAAACGTTTTATTGAACTAAAGGTTTATAATTAAAGTAAAATCAAAATTTAAGAACTTATGTCATAACATGAATTTATATAGACATAATGTTAGCTATAAATGGACAATATAATTTCCTTTGGCAATCCTGTTTTTAATGAATTTAGTCACAATGTTAATTGTAACGGTATTGCTGAAAATAAAGGAAAACATACAATAAGAAGAAATATATTACCAATAAATAGTTGAATTTTATATACAAAACCAACAAGACGCGTTTTACTTACCCCCTTTTTTTTCGTTAAAATTTTTAAATTTGCCCACCATTTTTAAAGTGATAAAATTTAGATTTTTTTAAATTTATCAAATCCTTAAAAACTATTAAGGAATAACAAGTGGAATTGAAATTATAGACAATGCAAATGGATTGGAAGAGGGAATTACCTGTTCAAACACTATCCACGGAATATGAAACTTATGTAGCATTGAAACATACTCTCCAAAAAGTTAAAAAAATTTTCTAAAAGAGAAAAAACCTTAGAAAAGGAATGGAACTTATATATTCCGATATTTAAACTTCATGTAACGAAGCACCGGTGGAAGAAACCGACGCAATAAATTTTCCAACTGAATTTGTGAAATTGCTTTACTTGAATTGCCAAGTCTACCTTTACATAAACTGGAATTAAAAAAAAAACTATAAGGCACGCTAACAACCCTGCTTTACGTTATTTATTTTCATTCAAACCACAAATGAACAAAACTACTTACGGGTCTATCTACCTAAGTTCGCACTTTACCAAATTATCTTAACATACACACGTATATTGCAATTTATTATGGATTCATTACTAACAATCCACTTTCATGAGAAAAAGTGATCAAATATTTATTTATTTATTTATTTATTTTAAACCCATTGTTGTGCAGAATTATTTATTTGTGGTGACTGGGTGAAGGCTTTTACTATATAAAAACTGTACTTTAAATAAAAATCGAATTTAAAAAAAATTGTCGGGCGTGCCTAGACTTTAAGGCACGCTAACAACGTAGCGGGCTGCGCCCGCTAGTGTGTAATATAGGCATCTCTTTCGGCATTTAAAATGCCTGAAAACCACTTTTTAGTCCATTGTAATAGTACTTTTCCGAACGTTGGCAGAGCACTTATTTTACCATTGTTACCAATGCTTTGCCAACGTTCGGAAAGATAAACGGCCAACCGAAGATCGACGTTATCATTTCAAGGTTGACCCACCAGGGGGGTCACCAGGGCATATTATGCCTGTCAGAGGCTCTTTGGGAGAACATGGGGACTAAGACCACACATGGTCTACTGGTCATTCGACACCATTGTAAAACCTATGATCACTTATGCTGCCTTAGCATGGTGGCCAAAGGTTGAGCAGTCAACAGCAAAGGATACTCTGAGGAAGTTGTATCGGCTGGTGTGTACTGGCATTACGGGGGCTGGGGGATCGTTCCCAACGGATGCCATTGGGGCCATGTTGGGTATTCCACCATTGCATATCTCCGTGAAGGAAGCTGCAAGCTTGGGCTCACTTCGTCTCCGGGGGGTCGGGGACATGAGGAGCGGGGACCTAAAGGGACACATGAAGATCGCCGGGATCTTTATAGACGACCAATTTTAAGGGTCGCGGACAAAATGATCCCAGAACAGATCTTTGTCAGGTATTTTGACATCATGTCATTTGACAGGCATATGTGGACCAGTCGGACTTGGAAGCCCGAAGAGGGGGATCAGATATGGTTCACTGATGGCTCGAAACAAGCTAATGGTGACACGGGGGCAGGTGTCTTTAGACCCAGATTGCAACGTGCCTTACCAATGGGCAAGTACCCCTCCGTCTTTCAGGCGGAGATTTTCGCCATCTGCGTATGTGTGAGAGAGTGCCTGCGGAGAGGCACGGTTAGATCCCGCATCTACATTCTTTCTGACAGCCAGGCTGCGCTAAAGGCTCTTGGAGCTTACGGGGTATCATCTGGTCTGGTCATGGAGTGTGTGGAAATTCTCAACGAACTCGGTATGAGAAACTCCCTTACACTGGGATCGATTCCTGGCCATGAAGGGCACGAGGGTAACGAAAGGGCTGATTGTCTAGCCAATTGTGGAGCCCGACGACCCTTCATCGGTCCGGAACCATTCTTTGGGATACCTAGGGGGTATGCTAGGGAAAAACTCAGGCAATGGAGAGAGACTGAGTTTGCAAAACATTGGGAAACTTCTACTGGCCAAAGACAGGCCAAAAGATTTATTTCCCTGTCCAGCGGAGTATCAAAGCGACTATTGTCACTTGACAGGAGTAACCTTAGGACCCTGACGGGATACTTAACTGGGCACTGTGGGCTCAGGTACCAGCTTCACAAACAGGACCGGTCAGACACTGATGTTTGCAGGTTTTGTGAGCTGGAAAAAGAGACATCGGAGCATGTTCTCTGCGAATGTCCGAGACTGTGCGACAGGAGACTCAGATTTCTGGGTGACCGCTTTGTGTCATCTTCGGACGTTTGGGGAAATTCTCCTAACAGGATTATTGGCTTTATTGGTAGCCTGAATCTCTAGGGAACTCTAGGCAGCACAAAAGATCTATATTGGTCGCGGTGCGTAGTGCCTTCGTATCTAATCTAATCTAAGGTTGACCCAGTAATTTAATTTTCGAAAAACGGACGCTCTGCCAGCGCTTGTACCACCATATATAGTGATTTGCCAACGTTTTGCAGTTTGTATTTTTCTACCTGGGTAGTTGCTCAGGTAATACTAAATTTCAGCGCCCTCTGCCGGTGAGTAGTGTAAGTTTTGTTTTCCTATATCTATAATTAATAGTCTCTGACTATTCTAAACACCCTAAACGTATAATAATTAACACTGCCAACAATCACAGTAAGATAAGAAATATTCTTACTGAAAATAATTTTCCAATAAAACTAGTCAACAAACTTTTAAAAGACTTTGGAAAGAAAAAGAAGGGGAACTCAATAGAGGGCAATAAGAGGCAATAATCTACAAGGCCATAACATACGTACCTAAAATCTCTGAAAGATTTGAAAAATCAAAATTATTTAATTCTGACAAATACAAAGTAGCTCATAAGACTGCTAATATTTTGAGGAAATTTTATAGCAGAACCAAAGATGAAGTGGATGATAAAGAAAAATCGAATGTTATATATAGAGTTTCTTGCAATGGTAACAGTAGTGTTTCTGAAAGTTGTGACATGGTCTATGGAGGGACCACGAAAAATAAACTGAAAACTAGTTTAGCAGGTCATAAATCTGATATTAAGTTAAGAAATATAAATAATGACTCTAACAAAACGGCTCTTACGGCACATTGCAAACATAAAAATCATAACCCTGATTTGGATAATGTGCGTATATTGCAAGTTGAGAGCAGGTACCGGCACCGCTACATGTTGGAAGCTCTGAACATTATGAAAGTACCAACAACGCAACGTATGAATTTTAAAACCGACACAGAGAACATTGGAAGGAGCTTTAGCAGTGTTGCCATTTCAGTGCTTTTCGGGTATTTTTTGGTGCTTTTTTCATTCTTGTACCCGGTGATTTTTTACAAATACCCGTTTAAAAAAGGCGGGTATTTACAGTGCTTTTTCAGATTTCTGGCAGTGCTTTTAGTGCTTTTTGTACAGTTCATATTTTTGGTATTTGTTCTCGTTTTTTAATATTTTTCTTCAATTTTCTGTCAAAGTTGAAAAAATAATACGAACTTAACAAAAAATAAATTTTTCACAATTTTTGTATGTAGTACAATTTTAAGAAGCAACTTCGATATATTTAAACTTAAAAATTTTTAGTTATTAGTTTGATGCTTTTTTACCCCTTTTTCGGTTATTTTTGAATTTTTTTTACACGATTTTACAAAGCTAAAATGTGTTTTTAAATTCTTGACTTCAATTTTTCAAAAAAATAATATCGTGCTTTTTTACCCCATTTTTGATAAATTTTTACCCTTTTTACCCGTTTTCACAATGCTCACGGTGCTTTCCTGCCTCCAAAAGTTGGCAACACTGAGCTTTAGATATTTGGTAAACAAACGAAAACAATAGACAAGAAAATCAGTTTGCATTGTAATGTGCATAGATTACATAGATCTCTTACTCTTTGACATTCGCTGTCAGTGCACGTATCTCATGAGAATGTGTCCGACATACGTCCTATACGTAGACAAAAAATATTTCAATGTGTGTGTAAAAATTTGTTTGTTGACAAAAGAAGAAGAAGAGTAAGATATCTAATGGTAATGTGGACATGCGTGGTGTGCAGCGGCAATATTTTTAATTGTTTTTAATTGTTTGTTGTTGTTTCCATGTAAGAACTTTTCTTTTGTTTGTACCCTACAAATCTTTAGTTGGTAATATTTGTTTGATATTATATTTATATTAAATGTTAATCATACACTCATAGAATTAAATCCGTAAAAATAGCAGAAAAAGTTACTAAAAATTAGTTAAAAATGATGCTGCAGAAAAAACTGCTAAAATTAGCAGATTTTTTTACTAAATACTAGTAAAATGAGAACAGCAAAATTAAAACTGCTAAATTTACAGAATTTTAGTTATATTTAGGCTAACTTTTAGTTAATTGAAAATAGCAAATTGTACTGTAAAATCTGCAGAAAAATTTGCTAAATATTTGTAGACTAAAAATAGCAAAAATAAACTGTTAAATCTACAAAATTTTTGCTATTTTTAAGCTAAATTTAGTTGAATGCAAATAGCAGTCTATTCTGCTAAAATCAGCAGAAATATTTGCTAAAAAATTGTAAACTGCTGTTTTCAAAAGGCTCGATTTTTATTTGCATTTAAAAAAAAATCGAAAAAAAAACTTCGAAAATTTTTTTAGGCTACTAATTATTTAGCAAAATTTTTTGCTGATTTTAGCAGGTTAATTTGCTAATCTCCATTTACAAATATTTAGCTCATATATAACTAAAATTCTGTATATTTAACAGTTTTAGTTTTGCTGTTCCTATATTACTAATATATAGCAAAAATAATCTGCTAATTTAGCAGTTTTTTTCTGCAGCATCATTTTTAACTAATTTTTAGTAGTTTTTACTAAATTTTTTACGGACTTTTTTCTATTAGTGTAGGCGTACCTAGACCATTTTTCTGGGGTGGGCAAGGGCCCGTTAATGTTCCTATTTTTCTCACGAAAACCTCGGGCAGGAAATATTACTCTCAGAATAGTATGAAATTTGGATATTTGATAGAGAAAAGAAATATAAGATTAACCTGTCTCATATTTTCTTTTACCTCTGACGAACCCATTCTAACCCCATATTTTGACCACTTAAATTGCCGAGGTGATCAAAAACTGTGTTCATTTTAACATTTTTGTGTCTACAACATATTAAAATTTCATCACTACTATGTTTAGTTTGCAGTAACTCCCTTGTTAGATATTAACTACTTAATTATTCCTTTAAAAAAACTATTATATCTAATATATTTATCTCACCAAAAGAGATTCTGCTATATTTTCCTATTAAAAATGCTTTTCCATTTTCGAATCAAATGCCTTCAGTTGCCTCTGTGATTCAAATAATTTTTCTTAAACAAAACCCCTTAGAGCCAGTTTTATAATCAGAACTAAGATCGATTTGTTTCTTAAAAATTTTGAAGTAAGAAGTTTTCAAATAACAGTTTTTATTTAGGAAATATTTAATACAAAAATCGATCCTAGTTCTGACTATAAAACTGACCCTTTGATTCCAACAAATTATCTTCCTAGGAAACCAGTAGAGATATTAAAAAAACATTATATTGTGATACCTTTTGCCATCAAAATCAGAGATGGAAGAATTATACTTAGGTAAATTTTTTAAAATTCTGGGGTGGGCAAAAAGCAGTCTAGGGTGGGCTTTGCCGATTTAAAAACTAAATGACCTCGAGCTCAATTATTTAATAAATTCATCAATTTCAAAGGTCGAATATTACTTCAAAATTTATGTTAATAGATTATGAATTAAAACAACCGCACGTAAAAAAATTTCAAAATAATGGCAAAAGGCGAGAAAAGTCTTAATGGCACAAAATATTCATTAACAAGCTTTTTGTCAGTCAGCTTACATTCTGCAAACGAATATATTGATGCAAACATTTTCCTTTTCGCGGAATATTTTTTCGCGAATTTTTTGTAAACGAATTTCCAAACTTTGGTATATAAAATTGGTATTTTAGTCCCTAGATTATAAATTTAAAAAAACCGCACTTAAAAATTGCAAAATTATAGCGGAATGTTCAGAACTACTCTTAATATAAAATTTTGTTAACTACATGCTAATCTTTATCACAAATTTAAAATTTTACCAATTTTAAATACATTTATGTATACTATTCAATAGAGAATTTTAAAAAGAATTTAAAAAAATATCATAAAGAGTTTAATTTAAAAGTTATGAAGTATTTTTTTCAAAAAAATATTTGTAGAGTTTTATCAATAAAGAATTTTAAATTTTAAACTTTTCTGTTGTCTGAGCAAAACCAAGATTTTTCCTATAACTGTTTAAAAAGTCTGAGTTAAACTATAAGAACACTTTGTACAGAAGCGGCCCCAGTACCCAAAAATGCAGTTTTGTGCATCAAGTCGGTTTTTTCATTAAAAAACTGGTATGATGCCAAATGGCTACACCATGCATTTAAGGGTTAAGTATAAAATAATAAGAATCATGATTGATAATTTTGCAGTAAAATAAAAATTAAGATTGATTATTTGACAGTAAAAGGTAAAAAATTTTTGCCCGAAAACTTAAAAAAATCTACGTATTATAGCGGAAAAGCTAATAAATGATGTTATGCTAAAAATGGAAACTTAGAAACAGGAGGTAACCGCGTAACTCGATTCGAAAAAAAATTTTCGAATACGTACATCTTGCAAATATTGTAAAAAGTATAATTCTGTATAAAAATGCTACTTTGTAATTTATTTTTATCCTAAACCTTGTACACTACACATAAAAATTCAAAAAGTAAGATTTTTGCTAAAGCCTTTCTTTTTACAAAAGGTACAAAATTTACGAATTCGAAAATTTTTTTCGAATCGAATCTTTGAAGAATTCATTCATTTTTGGAGTGTTTCCAAAATATTTTAAAAACACTCCACTGTGTACTGAAGGGCAGAAAATAGCTTTTGAATTCAGTGAACGTAGTTTTTTGTTTTTCAAAATGAAATTGAACGAATTCAGTAAGGAATTAATTCACTTTTTATTCATTCGATTTATAAAATTGAACGCGTTCACGAGTGAATTAATTCATTTGATTTAATAAAAAGAACTATAGCAATTGAATTAATTCGTAACAAAAGAAATCAAACGAAAACAAATAATCATAGTCTTTTGGGAATTAACTAGTGTTTCCAATTCGGTTAATCGATTAACCGATTTCTCGATTAATCGCCTCCTTTCGTTAATGTCGAAACAAATAATTTAAAACGCAAATAATTATTCGACCCGAATAATCGGTTAAAATAGATCGATTAACCGGTTAACTTTTTAATATAAAATTTTTCCTTTGTTTTTTCCCAAAACTTCATAATTTTCTTAATTTTGGCTAAAAAATTGCAATAAAAGCTTAACAAAAATAAATACTAACTAAAGCACCATCAAATTCTTTTCAACTTTTCAGGTTCTTAAGCCTTTAGATACTTCTTTTTGAGCAACTCCAAGCAAGTCGACATTGCACCAGTGAGACACGTCGTGTGTTTTAAGAAACTCTCAAAAACGGCTTTGTTTTACCTTTCTGCAATTAATTTTTAATACATTTTTTTGCAGATATTATAACAAAAAATAAAAATTTCTTTAAAAAAAGCTTTAACAGACATCGCGAAAGGCCAAAATAAAGGTGTTTTTTTAAACTTCTCAAAACACACGACATGTCTGGCTAGAGCAGCGTCAAAGCGATATATAGGCTTTAGGAAATGTAATAGATAGTTTTCCATTTCTGTTTTAATTCTTTTAATAATTAAAGCTAATGCAAATTATATTTCAATGTCCTTCAAGACAAAGTTTCATTTGTTTTAAATTTGTGTCACACAATTTTCAAATTTTCTTACATCTCCCAAGAAAGTGTGTATAGTCGGTTTAAAACCACATAAATTCTACAACATGTTCCAATCCATGGAGCCCGAACCCATTTCACTGAATTTAAATTAGGGTTGGCAACCGAAACGCATTAGGGTCGATTTTATAGTTCATAGTTTAATTCAGTTAGCGCCATACTATCAAAATTGAAGCCGATTTGAATGGATGAAGAGTATTTAAGTGCTGTATATTCTTAAATATATAGAAAATCTGCCACTAAAAAGCTAATGTAGACTGAAAAATCGTCCGTTATTTGTTTCGGTTGCCATCCATGATTTAAATTTTCATTCGCATTGGTTTCATTAACAATAAGTTAAATAAGTTAACACAAAATGAATGTTAAAAAATTCAAATTTATATGAAATTTGACATCTGTAGGTGTACTCTGAGAGAATTGTCTACATGCTATTTATGACTTTTTTCATTGGTTCAATGAAGATTCGCTGGAAGTCGTCCATTGAAAACTTTCATTATATTGATGCAGTTTTACATAAAACTTTATGAAAATTTTTATTTTATTTATTAAAAATTTCATTATCTTTATTAGATTATCTTATCATAGTAAAATTTAAAAGCTTTTTCATAAAATTTAAGAAATTTTTCATTAATTTAGTAACAGTTTTCATTAAACCTCGACCAATAAAATTTAATTTTGAAGTTATTTTGTTTATTTTTAATGTCCCTTCAAAAACCGAAAAAGACTGAGAATTTAACAATTCTTTACGATATCCTTTAGCAAAAATTTATGCTGATTTTTCAGAGTAAATTGGTATTTTCAATTGACTAATGACTCGATGGCTCAATTGAAAAATGCTCTAGCTCGTTTTTTTTATTTCTTCCGAGAAGAAGGAAGAATCTTAATAAAATTTTAACTTCATTTATATTTTATTGTTGGCAGTATTGATTAAAAATTGAATTAAAAAATTGCGTCTAAAGTTTTTAAAATTTTATTCTAAAGAAATAAAAAATCTACATTAAGTTATCGATATGTAACAGGTTTAGATTTGCTGTTCTTAACTTACTCAGTTTAAGTATTCCCCCCCCCACACCATTTTTAACGAATTTTTAGTAGCTTCAGCAAAATTTTTTAGAGATCTTTTCTATTAAATAGTTCAAGAAATGTTTCAATTTAAAAAATTTCGGATTCCGAAATTTTTCAACCAATATGAAATAAATACATCGAGTTTATATGGCACGTTGATATTTAACAAAAACAGGCATCTCTTTGTGTCTTTATTAATAAAAAATTAAGGAAATACATTAATTTTGAATGAATCGTATAATTCATCGATTAATCGCCAATTTTCTCGATTAACCGACCCGAACAAATGGTTAATCAATTTTAGCGATTTTTCGAATAATGCATTAACCGGTTAACCGCCTATGTCGAATAATTGGAAACAGTAGAATTAACTCATTGAATTTTTAATTCCGAATTCAAAAACTGAATTAAGGAATTAATTCTTCAAAGCTCTGCTTCAAAATAATGTGAAGTGCGAATATTCACATATTCACAAGTTTTAAATGAAGTTTTTTAATAGTTTCTAAAAAAAAATAAGTATTTTTACTAATCAACGATATAATAAAGGGCAAAAAATTATTGTCTACTACATATGTATATACGAAGAAAAAAATCAGGGGAACACAATCTAAACGCTATTTAACCCTTTTACGACCGAATTTTTTTTTTTGCGTATTCGTAATAATCGACCCAACATTTCTAAACAAAAGTGTCGTCAAAAATATTTTTTTTCAACTCCTTCATCGAAAAAATCCATGGATTTTTTTGAAGAAATTCAGATTTCACAAACAATGTCCAGCAACAAAGCCGTCACAATCTATCATATGGTCGAGCATATAAAATTCAACCAATTTTGAACAATTACAATACGTCATTTGGAAGAGCTATGAGTGAAACCAAACGAAAGTCAATCAATATATCGTCACCTAAATTGCAAAAGGGCGTAACAACACTTTTTATTTTTTTAGAGGAGAAGCAAAAAACATAGAATTAAATATATTTTGGAATTGAAGGATATATTTCTTCTCTTGACTACAGACTTATTTCTGTATATAAGTTTAAATATTTGTAGGGACAAATACATGTCCCTACAAAATCATAATCGATCGAAAATCGATTTTGAATTGTTTTGTTGTTACGCCCTTCTGCATTTTAGGCGACGATATATATACTTAAGCCTAAGCCTTTTTTATGTAGGGTTGAATGAATAGTTCATTTAATTTTATTAATTTTTTGTTTAATTTAATGAAAAAAATAAAACTTCTTCTTTGTTTACCTTTGACGACCAATGGGACACATATGTCCCATGCTGAATTTGCGCCCTGTAGGGAAGGAAACAAAACTATTCCTAATTTTTTGGTATTTCTGAAGACACGAAGCACAGGTCCATGCTATACCAAAATTTTGATCTTGCAAAACCAATAAGATCTGAATAAATGACATCCAAAAAATATGAACAAAAAAACTTTTTTTTCAGATTTTGGGGTCAATTAGGCGCTAAGAATACATGGGGCCAATTATTTGATATAATCTGAAAGCAGCAACTCTCTATTAATACAAGTCAGTTTAAAAAAAATGGGTTGGAATATGTGGAAAATATAACAGAAAATAAAAATGGGACATATATCAACCATTGGTCGTCAAAGGGTTAATTATACAACTACATAAGTTCCAAGTAAGTTTCACAATTTTCTAGTAAAATATATGTATTTTTTCGGGTATTTTTCACTACACTTGTATATATTTTGCAAGGCTTGTATATACATACATATTTTAAAATAAAATGTGCATATTTTATTGAAAATTATGTAGTTGTATAATTACATAGCTCCTAAGTAATATTCCTCCTGTTTTTTCTGCCTGTATATACAGTATTGTTCGAAACCTAAGCAACTTTTTCTAATAAAGTAATCAAAGTCCTACATATTCTTTTTAAATTGGTTTATACAAAATAACACTTTCAATTTTTATTATGTTATGTGCCTACATTCTAATAATAACAAGAAAAATTTAATTCCATTTCCTTGCCAGTAAAAAAAAAAACAAAAATGAAATTGCCATATATTGCTGTTCGAAACTTAAGCAACTATTTTGTTGTTGTATTTTTTTGCAAAAAATAAACAAACATTTTGAAACGTTTATTTAATTCCCGTTTAGTTTGATAAAGAAAACTTAAATTTTTTTTGTTTCTGTAGATTTAGAATCAATTACTTAGAAGTGCAGCTATGGCGCGTACACATTACGGAATCGATTTTAAGCTCAAAATTTTTGAACTATTTAATAAGGGCCAATCGCAAATCTCTATAGCTAACAAATTAAGCATTAACAAATCAATAGTTTCGCTACTAATTAAAAAGTACAAAGCTACTGGAATAGTAGAGAAAGCCTATACTAGAGGGCAACTTCGAAAAACTTCACATCGAACAGATTGAAAATTGTCCGATTAATTAAGAAAAAAACCCTTTATTTCTTCCAAAGATGTTGTGAGTGAGCTTAATCTCAATATTAGTTCGAGTTCGAGTGTGAGAAAACGATCATTGGAAAATAATTTGAGAAGCTTCATGCCGTCTAAGAAACCTATACTGACAAAGAAACATTTAAAAAAGAGGTTTGCCTAAATTATTTTGGAACGTATTCGTTAATTTTCATTAGTTTTATGAAATTTAAGGTTGGATTTTGCAAAAGCTCACGCAAATAAAGGAACAATAAAGCATGGGGGCGGAAATGTAATGGTGTGGACCTGCTTTTCGACGAGTGGAGTTAGCCTTTTGTTGAAATACAAATAAAAATGGATCGCTTTATTTATTTGGATATTTTAGCCAAACACATGCTTCAATATGCCGAATTGGAAATGCCACTTCGATGGGTGTTTCAGCGTAATAATGACCCAAACTCTCGTCACAGTGGGTCAAAGAATGGTTACCTGTTAATGTGATTCAATTATTGGATTGGCCAGCTCAATCTTCAGAATTGACTCCCATAGAAAATCTATTCGGCATTTTGAAGCGCAGGGTCGAAACTCGCCGTTTTAGTAATAAGCGGGAACTAATAAATTGCTTAAAATCAGAGGGGGAATCAATACCAACCACAACACTATCAAATCTAGTAGATTCTATGGCAAAACGATGTGCGGAGGTCATATGCAAGAAAGGGTATCATAGGAAGTACTGAAAGTTGCTTAAGTTTCGAACAGCAATATATGGAGTCAATTTCATTTTTGTTTTTTTTTACTGGCAAGGAAATGGAATTAAAATTTTTTTGTTATTATTAGAATGTAGGCACATAACATAATAAAAATTAAAAGTGTTATTTTGTATAAACCAATTTAATAAGAATATGTAGGACTTTGATTACTTTATTAGGAAAAGTTGCTTAGGTTTCGAACAATACTGTATGGAAATAATATTTTAAAATTCAATTATAGTTTATAAATTTTTACCCCTCAATTCACAAATGATTTGTGAAGTTATAGCAGGTTTATAAAACGTCATTTTCATACAAAATTTGTTCAACAAACCTCCTATAATTTTACAAAGCGTTTATGAATTTAGGGGTTAATATATATTTGCTCTTATAATATAAAAGATTAAAAAAATACTTTGTTAAAAGTTGAAGATTTAAATTTTTCTCTTCAGTTTTTATATATTTTTTTTATAAAATTTTCCTTTATAAACTTTGTAAAAAGCGCTTTGAATTAGAGATGAGCGATCCGGTGATTTTTGAATAACGCTGCTACCAGTGATCGTGATTTTCAAATCACCGTTCTTTTAAACAGTGACCGTGATCACGGGTTTGTAATAGAGATGGGCGATCCGGCGATTTTTCAGTAACATTGTTCTCAGTGAATGTGATTTGCAAATCGGTTCTTTTAAACTGTGATCGTGATCACGGTTTTTCTATGGAAAAGACTGCGATTTTCTGATAAATAAACGAAATAATATTTATGGCGAGTTTTTAAGATGTCAGTTAAATTTGGTTTAGTTAAACCGAGAACGAATTTTGTCAGCCATTTCAAAGTTTATTAACAAAAATTTGCCGGAAAAACTTTTTCTCGAGCATAATTTATTTCTTTATTGAAATAAAACAAAATAAACCACATTTTAAAAGCAGTATTCCAGTTACAAACTGCGTTAAACTAAGTTTTATTCAGAAAAGTGTGAAAGCAAGTCACTGTTATTGAATAAAACCATGTATTATTGTGCACAATGAAATTTGCAAGAAAGAATAGTACAAAAATATTAAAAGAACGACATTCCGAGTAACTGCGACTTGAAATATTTGATCACTGCCGTTACCAGTGATTTATCAATAACTGTGATTAAATCACCGGTATGAAAATATCGGTCATCTCTACTTTGAATGCGTTTTTTCACAAAAATTTTGCATCACTGGAATTAACCACCACTGAATTCACCAAAGCTGAAAATAAACAAGATCTTGTGAGGTGAAATCAGTGTTGCCACTTTTTGGATAATTATTCAAAAACTGGACTGCTTACACTTTTCTTGGATAATTTTTGAATAATGACAGTTTTGTGTAGTTTTTGTGTAATTTATTTTTTACTGAAAAATTTAATAAATTCCATGCTTCAAGTCCGACAGCAGATAAAGTGAGTTTGTGTAACATAACATCTACTACAAATTTCCAGATTCTGGTGAATTATTTTTGTAAATTTGTTCAACACGAAACCCTATTTATTTAGAGGAAGTAAAAGTTGTTGTTTTATATTTTATTTGTATATAAACCCGGTTTTATTTATTAATTTTTTTTTTTTTTGAAAAAATACTTATCGAACTTTATGCAAAATAAATATTTTTGTATTGGACTTTTGAAAATGCACCGAAAGGAATATCGGTTTGTTATGATTGTGACTTTCTCATGACTGAAAAAATTAGTAATTTTCAAAGCTTTTATAATAGTTACTTGGCTTTAATAATACAAAAATTTTCTTACAGCGTCACAGTAGGCCAGATCAAAATATTTTTTGAATCATTAATTCAGTCTCAGTTTTTTGTAACATTCAAAGGCCCTTTTTACTATAAATGAGACCCTAAATTTGACTATTTATATGACTTTTGTAGATAAACTGGGTCTAAATATTATCAGATTTTCTCCAAATTTAGTACATACAGAGCTTTGAAGAATTAATTCCTTAATTGAATTTTTCAATTCTGAATTAAAAATTCGATGAATTAATTCACAAAGCACCATATATTGAATGGAATTAATTCATATTTGTTTTCGTTGGATTTATTTTGTTACGAATGAATTCAATTGCTATAGTTCTTTTTATTAAATCAAATGAATTAATCACTCGTGAACGCTTTCAAATTTATAAATCGAACTGAAAAAAGTGAATTAATTCAGTAAGGATTACTGAATTCGTTCAATTTCATTTTCATTCAGTGAATTAAAAAAGAAAATAAAAATTCGTTCAGTCAATTAAAAAAAATACGTTCACTAAATTAAAATAAAATTACGTTCACTGAATTGAAAAATGAAAATTGCGTTCGCTGAACTCAAAGCCTGTTTTCTACCGTTCTTTTTTTTTTAATCTGGCAATATTATAATCGAAGACAAACTCCTTAATAAAACGATATTTTATAAGAAGTAAACGTTTACAAACAAATATTATTTCATATTCAAACGAACAGAAATAGTTTTCGTTTCCTATTAAAAAGTTAAAGTTTTTGCACAAAAAGTTAGATAATTGCAATTTTTGGAATAAAAATTGTATAATTATGGGATTAAAAATATGAAGTAGTTAAATGTGATACTCCTATATTTTTTATTCTCAATAAAAAATAATTTTTTAGGGTCATATGCATAACCACTTTTTCAATTTATAAACGGCTTATAAAATAAATTTTTCACAAAAACTTCGTTATAAGGGTTTCAAATTATTATGCATACCCGAGTAAAAAAAAATTGATCTCGCGCAATATCTAATCATATCCAATTTTATATTGTCTAAGATCTGCTGTAATATCTAGCTGATCCAATTAGATCTCAAAATTGGGTGTATCCAATGATATCGTATTAGATCCCATTGTATATATGGGGATAAACTAAGATCAAGTTATATCTCAAAATTGGGAGGTCCAATGATATCTTTGGGGATAAACCTAGATCTAATTTGATCCGAAAAATGGCGGATCGAATTAGATCCAGCTCTATATTTGTGGATAAACTAAGATCTAATTTGATCCGAAAAATGGCGGATCGAATTAGATCCAGCTATATATTTGGGGATAAACTTAGATCTAATTTGATCCGAAAAATGGCACATCGAATTAGATCCAGCAATATATTTGTGGATAAAATTAGATCTAATTTGATCCGAAAAAGTGGCAGATCAAATTAGATCCAGCAATATATTTGGTGATAAACTTACATCTAAATTGATCCGAAAAATGGCAGATGGAATTAGATCCAGCAATATATTTGTGGATAAACTTAGATCTAATTTGATCCGAAAAATGGCAGATCGAATTAAATCCAGCAATATATTTGGGGATTAAGTAAGATCTAAATTTATCCAAAAAATTACACAAATTAGATCCAGTAATATATTTCGGGATTGCGGAAGATCTTAACTTTTCCGATAAATTGCAGATGGAATTAAATCCAGTGATATATTTGGGGATTTGGTAGGATCTTAATTTATCCCATAAATTGCAGATCGAATTAGATCCAGCAATTTATTTCGGTATTAAAATAGCAGATCGAATTAGAAACAGCAATATATTTGGGGATTGACATCTAAAACTATCCAGAAAAATGACAGATAAAATTAAATCCCGCATTATATTTGGGTACTACGTAAGATCTCCATTTATTTGGGATTAAATAAGATCCGAAACAGATATTGACAACAGTTCAAAAAATAATACACTGGCAGAGCACTGATTTTATAAAAATTACAATATTTTGTTAAAATAAGGTTTAAACTCAGAAGGTCTCGAGTTCGATGCCGTTCACGGCTATGCATTTTTTTTTTATAAAATGAATTTCTTTTTATAAAATTATAATTTTATTTTCTATAAATGTTTTTATAAAATTATATTTTTTTTATTAAATTGAAATTTTTTAAAAAAATAATTTTATTTACATCTTTTTAACGCTCTACACCATTTCCAATTGTATCAATTGTTTTTAAGATTTATCAATTGTATTTCAGAAATAATCAATTGAATTTCAGTTTTATCTATTGTATTTCAGAACTTCCCGACTAAAAAAGATGTTATATAATCATATATCACCATATATAAACCCATATATATGTTCATATCTAATTTTATCCGAATATTGGAATATATAATTATATCAAGCGAGATAAGCATGTCATCTAACCTGATACAATTTGATCCGAAAAATGGGTCTATCTAATTGCATCAAATTATATAAAAAACATATAATTTCATGAAAAAATTCAAATAAAATTTTAGTAAATATTGTTGATATCACTTATTTTCATTCATATTAAATACTAATGCCCACAACAGTTTGGCTAACAAAGTGGGTATCGGCCGATCTTTGGTATTTTGATGGAATACAGAAAATTTTTATTGATGGAAAGATGTTTGAAATGAAGATTGAATGCGATTTACGCCGTTTTTAGACGCAGATTGTCGCTAAACGCTAAACTGAAATCCTTCTTTTGAAATGTGGTTTATTTTGATTTATTTCAATAAAGACCAAAATTCAAAACGAAAAAAAGTTGTTGAGAAAAATTTTTCTTATTAAACTTGGAAATAGCTGACAAAATAAATTTTCAGTTTAAGTCAAAATTAGAACTTTTTCTAGTTTAGAGTTTCACAATTATTTTTTTTTTCACTGAAAAAATAACTGGGTCTAACCGCGTAACTCGATTTGAAAAAAAATTTTCGAATTCGTAAATCTTGCAAATATTCTTAAAAAAAGAATTCTGTACAAAAATTCTACTTTTTAATTTATTTTTGTTCTTAGCCTTGTACACTATATACAAAAATTCAAAAAGTAAGTTTTATGCAAAAGCTTTTCTTTTTACATAAGGTATAAAATTTACGAATTCGAAAATTTTTTTTCAAATCGAGTTACGCGGTAACCGCCCTGAACTTAAATCGTATTTATTTCAACATATGTTTGTCTAATTTTTATTTTAAAAATAATAGTTATTTCGCCCTTCAATTTCACAATGAAAAAAAATTTTTTTCCCATATTTATTTCTTTAAATTTTGTTTTTATTTTAATAAAGAGTATTTTGCCAAATATTTGATAAATATATGTTAAATTCAATTATAAACATTAATTTATATATCAAAGGGCAAAATTCAAAACCAGATCCACAATTTCTAAGTTTTTTTCTTAATTTTTATAGTGAAATTAAACTTTATAAAATTTTGTATAATTAGATATCATGTCAGACATAATTATATATAAAATTAATACAATTTTCTATTAACTGTGTTAAAATTTTCATATAAGATTGTTTACAGAAGCTTATACGCCATTATATACATATAATTATATATAAACTACATCGCAGATCAAATCGCATATGATTATATATAACGTCATATCAAAAATATTTATAAAACCAATGTGTTAATATAAATGTATATGGTTATATAAAGCCACGCATATAAACATTTATGATTATATCAAATCATATAAGATTATATGAAAACTTTTTTAGTCGGGTTATCAATTATTTTTCAGATTTATGAATTGTAAAGGGTTTTTCAATAAGAGCGCTACAAAAGTAAAAAAGTTTAAATAAAACAAAAACGGTTTTGGATATCAATAAAATTCTTTATTCCTGTGAAAGTACGTTCGATGCCATTATGTATGGAAATCGATCTCTTTTGCATGGCCACCACGGGTACGATTGCAGAAGTCCAGACGCTGAACCCAATGTTCGACGGTTTTCAAGCGTAAATCGGCCGATACTGCTGCAATTTCACGTTCGATATTCGTACGAAGTTCATCAATCGTCGCTGGCTTGTTGGCATAGACCATAGATTTGACGTAGCCCCACGCTCAATTGTTGATCTGCTAGGACGATTATGACGACCATAAATTGGACGTAGCGCTTTTAACGTTGAGGCCACTGACTCCTAATTTCGGTAGAAAATTTTAATAATTTCGACTCGTTGTTGGCTCGTATATCTTTCTATCATGAAATGGCAAACCTTACTGAAGAGAAATGTCAAAAGAGCGGCAAGAAATATGGCGTCGTTTGCTGTCCCTGTCTTTCTACTTTTGTAGCGTCCCTGTTGAACAATCCTTTATTTCAGAACTAGTCAATTGAATTTCAGTTCTATCAATTGTATTTCCGAAATTCACAACTGTGTTTCAGAAATTGTATTTCAGAAATTATCAATTGTATTTCAGAAATTTTTCTCTATTAATTATGAAATACAATCAACAAGTTCTGAAATAGATTTGATTATTTCTGAAATACATTTAAAATTTCTGAAATACACTTAATAGCTTCTGAAATACAGTTAATATTGTAGTTGCTGATGAGTTACCATATATGACCATATATTGTTTAAATGGCACCATATATGACAATATATTGTTTAAATGGCACCATATATGGTATATGTTCCCCATTAAAATAATAATATTGAGCTTTATATGGTAATTAGGGTTTGGGGTTCCGGGAAAAGATTGCCGGGAATTCCCGGGAAAATAATATATTTTTCCCGGGAAAACGGGAAATTTTAAAAATATTAAATTTTTTAAATTGTTTTTGTTTCGAATATGATTTTTTAATTTTAGTCATAAAAAACAATTTAAATACCAAAACAAAAATGTCATTGTTAAAATCTTTTAAAAGGGAATACATTTATTTGACACACAAATAAAATCTTTGCCAAGTAATTAGGAGCATTTCAACTAATAAAGATTTTTCGCATAACTTATTCAAAATTTAAGTAGTTAAACCTAAAAACTTGGTAAAATGTTTAAAAGAAATATGAAAAAATAGCTTTGTTTCTTACAAATAATCGCCCTTACTATATAAATTTTTCAAATGTATGATTTAGGTAAAATCGACTTTAGTTAAAATATTGGGTAGCAGTATACCTTGACTTGGTTTATTTTTGGAGCATTCTGATTGGTTAATTTATTTTCAACCAATCAAAATATTTGAAAATATAAATATTTTTATAAGGTTTTCATACACAAAATGAACAAAACCGTTTGATTAAAATTAAAGTCGACCTTAAATTTAAAACACTCCTTTATATTAAGGGTCAATAATTTTATAAGTATCGTTTTCATTAATAAATGTGAAAAGAAAAGACTAATGGTTAACGGTGGTATCTAAATTTGGTTATCCGACATCTAAATTTAGTTCACAAAAAAAAAAAAAAAAAATTGATGGTCATGCAACTTCTCTTGAAGAAAACAACAACAAGAATAACGTTTCAGCTTAAATTAGCAAAGTACCCGAAGAAAAAAGTGTAAGCTGAATAAGCATTAAAGGTTTTATGGTAGGGAAAACATTTCCTGAAATGGTATCCAAATTAGCCGCAGTCAATCCGCACCATAACTAGATCTTAGTTTATTCGAGAAAGTTTTTATAATAAAAACCTGGCATTGCAAAAAAATGAAACCGATGTAAAGAACAGTATATTAAATTACTACAATCATGTAAAAGATATCATGATAAAAGAAATATCGAGCAATATTTCTAACAATAGGAGATTTACTATAATCTTAGATGAATGGACAAGAATATCACAAAAGAGATATTTGAACATATGTATAAACGGAAATAATTCATTTTATAACCTGGGGTTGGTTTATATATCAGGAAGATGTAATGCTGATGAAATAAGAAGAATTGTAGAAATAAGACTAGAAGAGTTTTATTTGTCTTTGGAAAATAACATTGTGGCCACCATATCTAATGGGCCAAGTGTGATGAAACGGTTTGTTTCCGACAGTCCAGTAGTAGGTGCTTTCTGCTGGAATCATGCAATTCATTTGGCAGTGCTGCGAGTAATTTATGTGAAATCAAATGTTCAACATTCTGATATTTTTTACTTTGAATTCTCACTACACAGACTGCATTTGTACTGAAATAGTGTTTTTTTTAACAAAAATTACTTATATAGGTGGTTTTCATTAACAATTCTGTTCAAAAATATTTCCCGGGAATCAAATTTTATCATTCCCGTTTCCCGGGAAATAAAAAAGTCCGGGAAATCCCAAACCCTAATGGTAATATATAACTTAGAGTGATCCATGTACCATTTGATCCGGAAAATGGCCCGATAAAATTGTATCAGTTGTTTATCAGTTTTTATCTAATTGCATCAGTTTAGATCTGACCTGATTAAATTATGTGTTAATCAGATGAAGTTGTATCTGATTTTTGACCTGATAAAATTTTATTGGTTTATATCACGTGTTATCAGTTTAGGTGCAAATAGATATATTTGTATACAAAATTATATAGTTATATCACAATTTTGACCTGATATAATTGTATCAGTTTAAAACTTTGATACAATTGTATAAGGTAAATGTCGGATACAATTATATTTTATTTATATAAAATTGAACCAATTACGATCAAACCTGACACCATTACATATAAACCGATAAAATTGTAACAGCCCGAGTAAAAAAGAGTATATATAACATATATTTTTTAATATTAAAATATATGATAATATAAAATATTGTATGCGATCTTATATGTTTTTATATGATGATATATTATAAAATTTTTTAGAAATTTTCTCATATGTAATCATATTAAATCATATATCAGTATTTGCTTTATTGCAAATTGTATATATAGGAATATATTATTGATAAAACCGTTCAAAATTTTATATATAAATAGATACGAAAAATATTTTTAATTTTATTTTTTATATAACAATATCATCGGCTTGCTTGCAAGTAGTGTTATGTGTTCTTTAACAGGTTTATCAAATAGGGCGAAAAAACTGATTTATATTATCCTTTTAATATATTTGATTGACATCATATGCCTTAATAATGGTTGTGGTAAATAAGGTCGTGAATCATTAGGGCATATTATGTCAATAAAATATTTTAAAAGGATAATATAAATCAGTTTCTTCGCTCTCCTGTTAATACCTACAACATAGCACTACTTGCAGGCAAACCGACGATATATTAGTTAATATCAGACCCAAGTTCGAGATTAACTAATATATTCGAGATTAATATAATATTTGATCAAAAACAATTTTTTTATGTTTTGCTCAATTTTTTCATTAAATTAACATTTTCTAAGCTTTTTTTACTTCTAAAAGTTTTTTTTTAATTTAAAAAATCTATTTTAAAAAATTAACATTTAAAACCATGGCCCGGCTCGTAATGGGTTAATAAGTCTTGGCATGTTGCATATCATTGGAAAAGTATTTCAAGTGCCTTTCCAACGATATATATATTTTGTTCGATATATATATTTTGTTCTGTTCGATAAGTTTTGAGTGGAGAAATAAGCCAATATTATTGTAGATCATCTTCATCTACATAAATCGGGAACTATGAGCCTTTAACAAAAAAGAAGTGCATTGCCGGGCTAACCATTAAAATTTTATTTAAAATAAAAAACCGTAACACATTTAAAAAAAAATCGAAATCCAAAGAAAGTTCCGATATTTGATAAAAAATTATCTTGTCTTTCAAGAATAACTGATTTATACATTAACGTCTTTAATAGTTACTTATTATCGATAGTAGCCCTCGGCTAATAGTCAGGCATGTGATGAATATCGAAAACGATCTGATTTTCAATGGTTAATATATTACGATCTGTACAATACCAATTCTTTTTTATTTCCTAATTTAGATGTCCGGAGTCAAATAAAACTATAAATAATAATTTGAAGCCAATTTGATTTTCGCGAAACTAATTATTCTAGATTGAAAAACTTTTCGTTTTCGATTTTCATCACACCCCAGAGTGTGTAGGACCCAAAATCCTGCTGCCCTCCAATACAAAGTTTTTTTTATCATTTAAATTTAATCATACGGTATTGTATTAATTTATATCCAATTTGATCGGGACAAAATCCGGATATAAGTTTATCATTTGATATAACTTTGTATCCTTGTAAATATAATTATATCCGATTTGATACAATTTAATATAACCATTTTTCGGATGAAATTATATCCAGTTACATATTGCAAATATATCCATTCACATATAATTTTATATAAACTTTTTTACTCGGGAGGGCAAAAATCGGATACAATTTCATCTGATTAACACATAATTTAATCAGGTCAGATCTAAACTGATACAATTAGATAAAAATTGATAAACAATTGATAAAAATATATCGGGCCATTCTTCGGATGAAACTGTATATTTATACAGATATAACTTAATCACATATATGACTAAATTTTTTTATTTTTACTCCGGTTGTTTAAATGATACGATATATCAAAGTATATGGTACTACAGCTATTGACATGGAAATAGGACATTTTTATGTGTTAAGAAACATAATTATTTATTTTGAAAAATAAAACAAAAATAAATTTTTTAATTTCATATACGGGAAGTGTTATTATTGATGATTGTAATTCATTCTTTATTTAAATAAAAATCCTCCAACTATTTTATATATATTGGTAAATATGTATAAATTAATAAAAATACCTGGACTTCTAAATAGGACACATTTTATATTAAAAAAAAACCGTAAATTTTTTGGGTTTTTAAAACAATTATTATTTTTTCAGCGTTAATATTACACTAATATTTTGTGCTGTATCCATTATTATCAATAACCGCTTCGCATCTTCTTTTCATACTCTCAACTAATCTCTGGCATCTTTCTTTTGGTATAGAATACCAGGCTTCTTGAATACCAGCCCAAAGTTCGGTGGAATTATTGTAATTGTTTTGCGAAACTTTTGTTTTTATATCATTCCATAGATTTTGCATTGGATTAAGTTCCGGACTTTGGGCTGGCCAGTCCAAAACCTTAATTTGTTCTTGTAAAAACCAATCCTTCACTATGTTTGACGAATGCTTCGGATCATTGTCTTGCATAAATGTCCACTTAACTGGCATATTTTCATAAGCAAATGGCTCCATAACATTCTTAAAAATGCTCAAATATTGAAACATGTCCATTTTGTCCTCTATTTTCAAAATAGGCCCAACACCACGCCAGGAAAAATCCCCCAATACCATAATATTACCCCCACCGTGTTTCAAGGTCTTCTGAGTGTACTGAATGTTTAAAGCCTGGTTTTTTGGGCGATGTACATATGTTCTACCATCTGTTCGGACACGATTTATCTTCGTTTCATCGCTCCAAAGAACATTTTTCCAAAAGGACAACTCATTTCCTTTGTGGGTTTTGGCAAAATAAATACGTTTCTTAATATTTTTTCTTGAAAGAAGAGGCTTCTTTCTACTTATTCGTCCAAATAAGTTTGCTTCATTCAGTCTTTTTCTTACTAACCTGTCTGACACTTGAACGTTGAATTTTTCCCTGATTTCATTATTTATTTGATGGTAGGACATAAAAGGGTTGAGTTTGCTTTTGCGTACTATAGTCCTGTCCATATAAGTTGTAGGTTTACGACGGATTGGCTTACGTTCTTTATTTTGCGTATGATATTTCTTGTCGGCAGCACATAGACGAATAGGATTGTATACCATATTTAGTAATTTCAGTTGGAGATTTCATCTCGTTGTGGAATTGAGATATAAGTCTTCGTTTTTCTGGATTACAATGTTTTCCACGTCCCATATTGGTACAATTAGAAAAGAATTTACTTATTTCAAACGCAAATTATGAAAAGAAAATTATTACTAAGTACATCGAGAATAATTTTGACAACTATTGCAAGTGTCCTATTTTTATGTCCAAGTCAAATATGAACAAAGTAAAGTAATTTTCCTGTAAATATTTGCATGTTTTAAATAATGCAAAGTTTTATATATAATCTGAGACTATTGGATTACAGTTTTCTATAATAGAAAATAAATATAATTATTGCTTTATAATTATTAAGAGAAATGCATGAAGATAATTTTGTATGAAGCGTCCTATTTCTATGTCCATAGCTGTATATATAGTAGCATATATTATCATATCTGGAACTGTATTGAAAATGTTGTTCATGAGGTCCCATATATTGTTGAAATGGCACCATATATGATAATATATGGTATAAATGGCACCATATATGGTAATATATTGCTTAAATAAAACCATACATAAATATATATGGCACTATACATATTTTCTTATATTATCATATCTGGAACAGTATTAAAAATTTTGATCATGAGGTACCATATATGACCATACATTGTTTAAATGGCAACATATATAATAATATATGGTTTAAATGGCACCACATATGCTAATATATTGCTTAAATAACACCATATATAAATATATATGGCACTATATATAGTAGCATATATTATCATATCTGCAACTGTATTAAAAATTTTGTTCATGAGGTACCATATATGACCTTATATTGTTTAAATGCCACCATATATGATAATATCTAGTTTAATTGGCACCATATATAGTTATATATTGTTTAAATGATACCATATATAATTATATATTGCTAAAATGCCACCATATATATTAAGATATAGCTCTATATACAACTATATATGCAATAAGATCAGCCATGCTATGTAATATAAAATCATATATACCATATCTAATATTATAAAGGCCGATATCTATTTAGATGAAATTATATATGACATAATATAAGGAAAAATTTTGGAAAAGACGTCATATATAATTATATATGGATATACATAAGGACATTTATAATTATATATTGTAATATATGCCACATATGATTATATATAATTTTTTTACTCGGGTATAGAATTTAAATTTGAAAAAATTGTTTTAATAAATACAGAAAAATCACGATTATTAAAACATCTGAATCATATCACCAAATCTTCTAAATGTACAACTTCAACTGTTCATAAAGCTTCGTAAAAACAGTACAGAATTGATAGAAAGTGTTACATCTTTTTGAACTGTGTGCTCCAAAACTTAATTTTTTTCAGTAATATTATTAAAAATCAGTCCATCAATAATATTTTCTGGGGGGTTATTATGTAATTCGATTCCAGTATTTATTAAAATAAATAATATTATTGCAAAAAATTAAATAGGGTTTTTATTTATTTTATATAGCAAAAGGCTTTGTTTTCTAATCATGTATGTAGGTTGATAAACTGCATCGGGTTTCTCTAACCCTTAATATACATATAATTTAATTATTTTTACTAGCAAACGCTGGAAAACTGCTGAGTACTCGTATTACAAATTTTATTTATAAATAAATGTTTTCTTCTTCTGAACGGCAGAAAACAGGCTTTGAATTCAGTGAACGTAATTTTTTTTTTC
Organism: Leucophora obtusa; assembly: GCA_949987735.1. Taxonomy (NCBI): domain Eukaryota; kingdom Metazoa; phylum Arthropoda; class Insecta; order Diptera; family Anthomyiidae; genus Leucophora; species Leucophora obtusa. The sequence goes on from OX465298.1 coordinate 95,639,841, forward strand.
AATTCAGTGAACGTAATTTTTTTCAATTCAGCGGACGTACTTTTTTTTAATTCAGTGAACGTAATTTCTTTTTTTAATTCAGTGAACGTAACTTTTTCAATTCAGCGAACGAAATTTTTGTTAGTTCACTGGACGAAAATGAAATTGAACGAATTCAGTGGTGAATTAATTCAGTAAGAAATTAATTCACTTTTTTCCGTTCGATTTATAAAATTGAACGCGTTCGCCAGTGAATTAATTCATTTGATTTAATAAAAGGAACTATAGCAATTGAATTAATTCCTTGAATATTTTGTTTGATGAACGCGTTCAGTTGAACGAATTCACTGAATTTCTTAAGAAAAGGAATTCATTCAATTCTAGAGAAAATTGGTAGTGAAGTCATTCAAAAAGGAATTAATGTTTCAAAGCTCTGGAAAATTGGTAGTGAATTCATTCAAAAAGGAATTAATGTTTCAAAGCTCTGGGTAAGTACCGACTTTCTGCCGAATGAAACTACGGTAATATTTTATTACGTTTTTAAAATCTGTTGATAAAGCGAAAAATGCCAAGCTTTAAAAGCCTTCACATTCGAGAGGTACCTTTCTTTGGTGTTGAATAGCACAGCTCCCGTTGAGTCCGTGGGTTCGGTCCTTAATACATATGCACTGCGATAGTATGAAATTTCATAGGTAAATAACGATTATTTTAAACTAAGAAAAAAATATAAATTTTTTGTATAATTTCATACCATTTTGGGTAATTTTTTGTTTGTATATTTTTTGTTTTGTATATTTTTTTTTTACTGATGGCAACACTGGGTGAAATTTTATTATACGATAATAACAGTGCTACCAGATAATTTTTTAGATTCCCTAAAACTATTTGAAAGTTCGCCTAGACTTGGGCTTTGCTAATTTGGTAGATTTTTTTATTCAAATAAAATTCAATAAAATATGATTAAAAAAAAAAATAAATACAAGGAAACTAAAAACTAAAACATTCTCATACAGTGGTAAAGCACAGGAATATACAAAATAAAATAAATAGTAATTCAACATTTCAATTTCAATAAAAGGTATCGCCTTTACTATAAAAATGGAAAAGTCTAAATTCTAAATCACAAAAGCCGACTATTATTTTATATAAAATGGAATAATTGATCGAATTCCCAAATTGGATTTTCAATAATTTTTTTTCACATTCCTGCGCGTTTGAAAATTATTAATTTTCTGTGGAGTTGACAGATGTTTTCGCCAAAGTAATAATATATTTAGAGACTAAAATAATATACAGCAGAACTTAGAAGTAGGTACATATTTTTTAAATGAATTGTCTAAAAAATAAATTCACGTTCCTTTTCAATTGGAACTGTCATTTGTATTTATTCGTTAACTTTATTCAATGAACTAAAAAATCTGAAACTACAATCCATTAGCAAATTCATGCATTGATTTTTTTAGTCATGTATTTTGGAATTGAATCGATATCATATTTATTTAATTTACAAAATTGAGAATTGAACCATTTTCCTATTCATCTGATTTTGAAATTTAAATAAAAATATATTTTTAATACAAATATCCGATTAGCCACAAACTACACATGAAAGCAACAACCCGTGCTCTAGCCACTAAGCTAAAAATTACCCACGATTTGGGTAAATAATCGTTATATGGCAACACTGATTTAAAGACAAAAAATTAAAAACGCAAGTTTAAAATGAATACACCTAAAGGTTCAATTAGACGTGCCATAACCATAACCATATAAAACAGCTGTTCAAACCAATCTTATGGGCTACAATGTATTCGATTATTGGTGACATGCCATAACGCCATAACCGTAGATACCAATTGAATTTTGGTTTTCTGCTATGGCGATATGGTTACGGCCACAGGGTATACCAGTGAAGACACGCACTAGCGCTGCGGGCGGACGTTTTTGGAACTACCGAAATTTGCAACCCTGCAACTAACTAGCAGAGCTGCACCAAAAACCTAAGTGCGAGAGAAACAAATATATTACAACTAGTTCTGTCTCTCTTTCCCAAAAGTTTTCCAATTCGTCGCATTATTATTGGTTCGGCCCACTGGCCATTTTTGAAGATATCGAGTTAGAAAATTTATTAAATACATATTTTCATTCAGATTTTGAGACAGTTTCTTGCTATAATGTATCATATCTGAGATACCTAGTGCATACACAAATTAAAAAGATGTAAATCTCTTTATCGTTTTTCTGGATAAAGATTTTTGGCATATCGACCAAACCAATACTAAGCTGACGATATGTTATGCTTTTTTTTAGTTTGTTTAATAAATTTTCTTCACGGCATCGTTTGTGTAACAAAATAAAATTATATAGCTCAAATAATGATTGAATATTAAAAATTAAAAGAAAATAGTGTTATAAAGTGAATATTTTATGTTGTCGAATAATAATAAATAATATAAATCTGTTTTGTGAGTGCGTTTGTGTTTTTTTTATACATTTCACAGAACATATGGATGCGAGAGTTTGTTGTATGTTGTGTTATGTATAATAGTACTGGATAAGTTTTCTTTATTGTTAATAAAGGGCATTAATATGCACAAATTTTATAAAAAAAAGTTTAAATTAATATTGTTTTATTCATTACAAAGTGTAACTACAAATATATAATTATTTTGTGAGTTTGTAACACACCAGGAAAGTTAAACTGTTTACCCAATACAACCATGGTGTGTATCTTCATACTTTCTAGGCTATCTTTTACTTTTTTTTTTGTGAACACATGTTTGAAAACATGCTGTATAGTTGTTTACTTTTACTCATGGGTTTCGTGTATATACTTGTTTTAAATCTCCTTCGCACTTCGGTTAAAAATTACAACAACAACCACACCATACGGTTTGTGTTTACTCGTTTGACAGCTGTCACTTTTGACTTCACTGGTATACCCTGTGGTTACGGCTATGTCGATATGGCCAAGGTTGCCAATTTAGCCAATTTAGATTGGATCTAGCTGGAAGATTTAGCCATTTTATTTTCCCCTAGCCATTTTTTCTTTTAATGTTTTACAGTTAATTTCATACAAAAATGCTTAAATTTTTACGATTTTAAAAATATTAGTGCAAAATTTTCAATTTTTGAAACATTTATTTGGGTTTACAGACACATGTAATTTTTACATTCGATTTAAAATCATATTTTTTGTAAAATTTTAATGAACATATTTTAGAAAACATTAAAATTTAAAGGCCACTTTTATGAAAGTCATGTTAAAACTCTTTATTATCACTGATTTATTTTAAAATTATTAAGTTTTAGCATTATTTTCCAATTTTAGCCATTTTTTCTCCGTAATTTAGCCATTTTTTCTCCGTAATTTAGCCATTTTTTCAGTTTCAAGTTAGGGTGTGCATAGTGGATGCGAAAATCAGCGCTGATATTTTATCTATTATTTGTGTTTTATGTATGCTTGTATGCATTTGGATTTGTTGTTCATTCTGACATTGAGTTTTAAAATTTTACTTATTAACGCATTTCTTCAATTATTCTTGAAATTTTTATTACATTTTTTTTTCAATTTTGTTTATAAGTTTTTTAAATTTTTTTATAATTGTTATAATTTTATTTAATTTTTATTATTTATTTGAATTAAATGAATGTTCTTTTTAGTTTGACTCTATTATTTTCAAATCAAAGAAAGATGATACAATATTTACAAGTAAATTACAAAGAATAAAAATATATTTGAAAGAATTCGATAAGTCCAGCAATACAGAATACGTATTTCCGGCTTTCGCTACCAAGCCATCATCAGTGAATTTCGTCTTGTGTGGGCTAATATTTTAATGTTTGTCTACTTATGTGACCGCTGAAAGAAAATCGAATTTCGTATCAACAACTCAACTTAGACTAACATCAACGAAATTTAACATTGCCATTTTTATCCTTTGTTATTATTACTCTATTTTGCTTTGAACCTTAATTCTTAAGATATCTCAGCTGATTCTATTCAACTCTGTGTATGATAACCACAGATATTTGAATTACAACGAACCGTTAAATTTAAATGTATATTATTTAAATTATATTTTTGCACCTTGTCAATGATGTGTTTTAAGATGAATGGGGGAATATTTAGTTGATCTCTTATTTTTAAGTAAATGAATGTTCTTTTTAGTTTGACTCTAGATCATAAATTAATATCACTTTCTGTTTAAATAATTTTCAAATCAATGTAATTTATTTGTAAAAATTGTATCATCTTTATTACAAACTTGCAGTCTGCTCTTACTGGGTTGAGTAATTATTTTGATAAATGGAAGATTTTGGTTAACCCTGAAAAAACGCAGGCTATTTATTTTACAAGAAAACGTAAGTCTTGTTTTATACCCCAGAGTTTACCTCGTTTCATGAACCATGATATTCCATGGGAAAACAACGTCAAATACTTGGGCGTTATGCTTGATACACAGCTTAATTTTAATAATCATATTCGCTATGTAGTGGACAAGATTAACAAAATTATTAGAATAATGTACCCAATTATAAACAGAAAGTCGGAAATGAACATAGATAATAAAAAACTCATCATCAAATCTATATTCCACCCCATAATGTTTTACTGTGCTCCAGTTTGGTACACGTCTGCAAAATGTCATATAAAAATCTGCAAGTAGCACAAAATAAGCTACTGAAAATGATATTTAAGTTACCATGTCACTATTCCACCCGACGCCTTCATAGTCTCGCTGGCTTCGAACTCGTTCTGGATAAAATCGAAAGATTGACTCTAAATTTTAATGGAAGATGCCAACTCTCACAACATGTACATATCAATGAACTCATCTCATCATAATTTTATCTACTTTATTTTTTTTTCTCATTTTTATCTTATACCTCTGCTTCATAAAGGTTTTTGTAAATTTTTTTCCTTCCGTTTAATAATAATGTACATAAATTTCATAAATTAAAAAAATATATTTATATATTTAAGTAGAAAAGGAACGAAGTTCCTAAACTCTTTGCCTCTAAGTCAAATGTAAATAATATAAATATTATAAGAAATAAATTGAATTGAAAACATAACATAAACAATGTTTTCGGCGCTGAAATACGCTTTGGAAGCGTTTTCTCGCATTCAATCAGCTTTGCGCTCTAACAAGCTCGGCGTCCACTATGACCTGTTCGCGCTTATTTGTACTAAATTGTATAGTACCAGTTTCCTCGCATTGGTTCTCGCAATAAGCGTCAGTCGCCTCGGCTCGGCAACAAGCGGCCACTCTGTACGCACCCTAACTGGATGAAAATCGTATACATAGTAGAGATGAGTGATCCGGTGATTTTTGAATAACGCTGCTACCAGTGATCATGATTTTTAAATCACCGTTATTTTAAACAGTGACCGTGATCACGGATTTGTAATAGAGATGGGCGATCCGGCGATTTTTCAGTAACATTGTTCTCAGTGAATGTGATTTGCAAATCGTTGTTCTTTTAAACTGTGATCGTGATCACGGCTTTTCTATGGGAAAGACTGCGATTTTCTGATAAACGAAATAATATTTATGGCGAGTTTTTAAGATGTCAGTTAGTTTAGTTAAACCGAAAACGAATTTTGTCAGCCATTTCAAAGTTTATTAACAAAAATTTGCCGGAAAAACTTTTTCTAGAGTATAATTTATTTCTTTATTGAAATAAAACAAAATAAATCACATTTTAAAAGCAGTATTCCAGTTACAAACTGCGTTAAACTAAGTTTAAAGATAATCCACTTCCTAAAAACTGGGCCTTAAAAGAAGAATAGTTGCGACCGGTAACAAAGACATGACAGAAGGAGACATTTTATTCAGAAGAGTGTGAAAGCAATTATGAAAGCAATGTTATTGAAAAAAAAACATGTATTACTGTGCACGATGAAGTTTGCAAGAAAGAATAGTACAAAAATATTAAAAGAACGACATTCCGAGTAACTGCGACTTGAAATATTTGATCACTACCGTTACCAGTGATTTGTCCATAACTGTGATTAAATCACCGGTATGAAAATATCGCTCATCTCTAATACATAGTTTTATTTTTGCTATTAGCTGTGTTTGTGCGGTAAGCTATCAACGTTGGCTTTTGTCATTCCCATACAAATTTGACATTAGTAACATTAAGAGTTAACACTAAAACACACAAAACACAAAAGCCAACATTGATAGCTTGCCGCACAAACACAGCTATTGTACTTGGCAGGGATGATAAATCAGAGTTTTGAAATAGTACTAACCAGTTTAAAAAATAGTACTTTTTCGCCTGCATAGTGCCAAAATATTGTTTTGATTTAATTTTTTTTATCAGCATAAATTAACAAATAAAAAGTGATAAAAAAAATAAAGATTTTTGTGATACTCGTATCTAACTCATACACCAATAAAAAAATAAAAATTTAGTTAAAAATTACCTTGCACAAAAATGGACGAAATTATCAGATTATTTTTGAAAAATATTAGTAAGATAGGAACATCACCCAAACTGTTAAATATACAAAATTTTAGTTATATTTGAGTTAAATTTTAGTTAACAGAAAATAACAACTCAACCTGCTAAAATCAGCAACAAATTTAGCGGAATAATTAAACTAAAAACCACAAAAAATTTAAAATTTTGAGATCTTTTTCGACTTTTTTTTAATGTGAATAAAAATCTAACCTTCTTAAACCAGCAGTTTAGCAACCATTTCTGTTGATTCAACTAAATTTAACTTAAAAATAAGATTTTTCATAACAGTTTGTTTTTGCTATTTTTAAGCCCAAACCACATAGTGAAAGTGCCAGTGGACAGTGGCAGTGCTGTCAAACTTTGTTCTTGAATTTCGCGAAAACGATTTAATATTTTTAAGAATTTCTTATGGCGTTTTGTTTAAAAACAGTTCTTGTTTATTTAGAAACTTTTCTAATTTCTCGGCAGTGACAAATAAAAAAAAAATACAAAAACTGCTTTATCGACAAAACGTCGCACTGTGGTCGACACTGCGTTTATGTGGTTTAGGCTTTAGTCTACAAATAATGATATTTCCAATATATTTTAAAAAGTAATTTATTATTTTCAATGAACAAAATTTCATAAATTTAAAAGTTTTATTTTTGCTGTTTTTAGCTTAGTAGTAATCTCAGCAGCATCTTTTGTATGGATTTTTTTTAACAAATTTGAGTAGTTTTTTCTTTTATTTTTACAAGTTTATTTCTGTGAGTGTAGGGTTCAGAATTTAGATTACCTGAACATAAAAGTATTTACGGGGTATATTTCACTTTATGAATGTCATAAGAATATTTTTGAATGAACAAATTGATTGACAATCGAATCAAATGAATTTAGTGATTGAATTATTTGAATTAAGAATTTATTCAATCTTTAGGAGTTTTGAGTTTTGTGTCTTTTGTTCGTTACAAAAAGCACAAAAATTTCTCGACTTTTTAATTCTCCTAATTTTTAATATTTCTTTGTACACGTATTTTAATAATTTTTGCGCATTTTTTATATCTTTAACTTGAGTTCTAAAGATTTTTTATTTTAAATATTTTTAACATACCTATGTATTTTTTATTTAAAATTCCGATATTTGATGTGTTTGCTAGACGCAAAAAATAAAAAGGGTAAAATGACATAAAAGAATGTATAAGTTACCTCGTTTTAGTATGTATTATAGCTCTATCCAAGTTTTTGGTATAACTTATATAATATGCTTGGTAAAAAAAATAACAAAACAAAAACTAACGATAGCTATACAAAAAAAAACTTGGTAAATATTTCTTATTCTGTTTTTTGGAATAATTATCACTAATTTATTAAACTTAGGTTATATTTGATTTATTGACTTAAATTAAATTAAATATCTCTTTCCTTCCCGCTTATTAAAACATTTCGATTAATTTAATTAGTTATTTATTTTACAATTATTACTAGCATATTACATTCCACGCTTATTGTTATATTATAAATATGTATTATACTAAAAATACTTATAATCACTGCTGTTCTGAGTTTAGAGGGTTTTCATTTGGAATGGATTTCTAAAAGCACATGGAATTAAAATATTCGGAAATTTGCTGTTTTCGTATTCACATATTAAGTGCGTACTAGAGGCCAGTATGAATGTTTTGCAAGACATTCACAAAACATTTTCTTATACAACACCAAAATTTTTTTTTTGTTTTCTGTTTTATTTATTTTTTTTTTTTTTTTGTAATGATCTGAATTTTAACATCTTGTAAATAACTACAAATAAGTAAAATGGTCAATTTTTGTTATATTTAGTATTAAAAATCGTCAAATCTCTCATCAGCGCATGCAAGAGAATGTCTTGTAAGACATTCATTCAGCCCTCTAGTGCGTACCCGTACGTACCCAAAGTTAACGAAATTTATCCAAAGTTACCGAAATTTACCCAAAAGCGTTCCTGTACTCGAAAATTAGGTAAACGAGAGCGGTAATGAGAGTGTATTAGTGTTTCTCTTTCTACCAAAATTTACCCAGACTTTTTATTCGGGTAAACTTTGGTAACACAGCTGATGTATATATAAACAAAAAACAATTGTGAAAATAATTTTGAAATTTTGGTTAAATAATTTTTTCCACTTTTTTTTTTGATTCCGAAAGAAAATGTTAAAATTTATAGACAGTTTTTAAAATAATCTTTTTATGTATTAAATGTTCTACAAATTTCAATATTTTATTGAAAATACAAAGAAAACATTTCAAAATTTTGTTCACAAATGTTTTTTTTAATAATTTAATAAATATTTCATAGAAAAAAAGTGCATTCGTTTTCACTTCCACCCAGGTTTTTATACACGGAATATTTCACAAAAATTTTTATGGATGTGAATCAAAAATGTTCGGAAAAATGTTCGGAAATGTTCCACTTTAGAATTTCTTTATGTGGATTCGGAACTGAGAACAACGCCGAATAAATAAGAAAATTATATTAATTACTCAACGTGTTTGCCACATATGCATAAGTCCATTATGCATATGTTACTTCATGAAGCTTCCTTCCCTTCTTTCTTGGAATGCAATTCCAAATGGATTTCTTTAGCACTATATGATTTAGTTTATTTCAATTAAATTTATGTCCTATATTACTTTTCACTTTTGGCATCTACTTCCAGCTTCATTTTTTGTTTGCAGTTTCCAACTTTGGCTATTTTAATGATATTTTTAGGTATTGTATACATTTTACAACCATCTGGCTGGAAATAAATGAATTGTAAAGCTTGCTAAGTTTATTTTGTGTCTCGTATAAACTATAACCTTACCCATAATGTAACTAAATATTGACAATTTTTAAACAGATAAGAAAAGGACGTGATTAACATTATACAAAGGAATTTTTAAATATAAAAAGGAATTTTATATCAATAAAAAGTTATTTTTTTAGGTAATTTATATAAAAAATGAAGATCTGATTTAAACTAAGATAAAAAACTATTTTTTTCCGTAGGAAATGGTGTTTACCAAGCATATACAGCTATGGACATAGAAATAGGACACTTCATACAAAATTATCTGCATGCATTTCTCTTAATAATTATAAAGCAATAATTATATTTCTTTTCTATTATAGTAAACTATAATCAAGTAGTCTCAGATTATATATAAAACTTTGCAATATTTAAAACATGCAAATATTTACAACAAAATTACTTTACTTTGTTCATATTTGACTTGGACATAAAAATAGGACCCTTGCAATAATTGTCAAAATTTTACTCGATGCACTTGGTAATAATTTTCTTTTCATAATTTGCGTTTGAAATAAGTAAATTCGTTTCTGATTGTACCAATATGGGACGTGGAAAACATTGTAATCCAGAAAAACGAAGACTTATATCTCAATTCCACAACGAGATGAAATCACCAACTGAAATTGCTACACTGAACCAAAAACAGCTGTGAAATCAACTAAAATCTATATTAAATTGATGAATGGGTGATCACTATAAAACTAACAAAACCTGTCCATCAATTTAACGCATTGTTTAGTAGATTTATATTTTGACGTTTAACTATTTTATGTGGTATTATTTTGACAAAATATCGTCAAATGTATTAACAAAAATTAGTTGTCTTAACAATTATATTTAATTAAATTGCATAATGATTTTGTTGTTTTACCAATGCATTTTATTAAATTCAACAATGCATTTTATTTAATTAATTAATTTTTCATCGATTTATTATTAATTTTTAGACTTATATTTCATTATTTTTTATATTAAACCAATTTCAAAATTTTTTAAGCAATGTCTTTTATAATGAATTTGATAAAATATAAAAAATAATGAAATATATAATTGAAATTATAATATAGCATATACTAAAAACTCTTTATTTAAAAAACATGTATGTACCATTTTATATACAAAAACATATAACTTTATTTAAATTAATAATTCAAATACATTATATAACTTTCATTAATAGTTTGCCTTAAACAAAATAAGAAAAAGATAGATAATATCAAAATTAATGACAGAAATTTTAATGTACGATTTAATTGAGAACGTTCAAAATTATATAAATTTATTTAAATTAAAATTAATAAATCTTCAATTAGCAATTCACTTTAAGTCACTGAATTTGTTAATTATCTATACTATGAAAAACAAAAACACTTAATATCAATTTATTGATATTTCCGACAATTATAAATACACATGCTAGCACGAGTAATGACGCTACAAAACTAACCTCACCAAACTGTTTTCTAAAGATTTAATACTCTTTTTTTCAAATTGAAGAAAAATTATATCAAATTTACGTTGCAGCCTTTTTACAAAATTTTTTAGAGTTAACAAAATAAATTTTGTTAAAAAAATGGACAAAAAATTATCATTATTGACGGAAATAAGTATGTTCATTAAAAAAAAAAGTTGTTGATTTTAAAAAAAACACACATTAATTTGAATAAAAAATATATTGTTTAACAATTCGTTTCATCAAAAAGTAACAAAGTTTTTATGTTGATTTCACTTACGACTTTTGGTTCAGTGTAAAATACTAAAGTCTTCGCGAAATATGGTATACAATGCTATTCGTCCATGTGCTGCCGACAAGAAATATCATACGCAAAATAAAGAACGTAAGCCAATCCGTCGTAAAACTACAACTTATATGGACAGGACCAGGCACGTAGCTAGGAATTTATTTGGGGGAGGGGGGGGGGTGTACTTTTCAAAAAATTTTTGTTTAATTTTTCCGGTTTTTTTTTGTTTACTGCGGAAGCTTATAAAACTTAAAAAACTCGTTATTTTAAGTTAAATAAGTGTGCTCCTTTACTTTTTATGTAAAGTTCAATACATTGAGAGTAAGCACAAAATCCTCTATATAAATGACAAAATTACCCAAAAGTACGGGAACGCACAAAATCACTTTTCTAACCCAAAACTATATAAAAGAAAAAAATTTAAATTCGTATAGTTTTAGTCTCAAAAATCGCACAGAAATACATATTTTTGCATTTAAAAGTTTTTTGACTTCGTTCAGTTAATTTTTATATATAGAAGTTTTATTTTATGTATTTCTTTGCTAAATTAAAATTTAGAATTTTCACAATGGTGTTATTTGTTTATCATTGCACCAGCTGTCCCTTTTACCATTTTTTTAATAGTAAAAAGAGAAGTTAAAGGTAGACAGAGGCAGAACATTTTATAAAAATATTTGTAAGAACGCAATAATATATGTAAGGGCCTAAGGTTTTTAAAAATTGTTTAATATTACAACTGAGAATGTCTAATAACCATAACGGAAAATTTAATTTCTAACGCATTTTCTAAGTTCTAAACTAAATTATATATTTCAAGTGTAATTTGATTTCTAAGTGATTTAAATTTTCAAAAAATTCAGTTTCTTGTCAATATTTAATATTTTCTGCAATCCGTTTGTGATATGAAGTATATTGTTTTACCCATTTTCTGCCAAGCATGGATTCGTGCGAATTTTCTGACAAAACTTTCTAAAAGGATAGGTAGACGTGTCTTTAGAGATATGTTGGTAAAAAATGGGTTAAACAATTTAAATACTGTATCTCATAGTTTTGTTACTTGATTTTAACAGTGAAATTAAGGAGTGAGACCATAAAAATGCTAACACACATAAAGTTAAATAAAAAACAAACTACTAAATTTTAATGGTCTAATTCATAAACTTTTACAACAGTCTTATTGCAGGATTTTAAGCTAATTTGTGAAAAACAGTATTCATATTTGCTTAATAACGAAAAAATAATATAGGTTTATAGTCGACTCTCATTAACTTTAAACCTTTTATAAAGTTTGGAGTGAGGAAGCCACCATTTAAATGTTAATTACTTAATTTTCAGGCATGAAATGATTTATTAAAGCCATCCCATCCCTAGAATATGTGGCTTCCAACAACTTGCATCCATCAAATTAAAAAAAGCTACAACAATTGTGTTGCTAATGTCCTTTTTCGAAAAAATTTACAAAAAAATGTAAAAATAAAATTAAAAAGAAAAACGAAACAATAGTGATGTGCAGACTGTCAAAACATTATTCGAAATTTGATTACTTTTGTATGCTTCGAATAATATGTTCTAAAAAATGACTTTTTTACACACATTTGCATTGATTTGCTTTATAAATAAAACAAAAAATATTTTGAATGGCTCTTAAATTTATCTTAGCACATCATTAGTTCTCTAATTTTAAAAAATACATTCTCACTTCCAATTACCGAGTCAATCGTTTACTATATTTGTACATCAATTGCGACTTATTTGGGAGAAGAGAGAAAATAAACAATAGTGTTGCCAGTATCAAATCGAAAAATTAATTTATAGTTAAAATACGATTATGAATCAGGATTTCTAATAACTCTTTATTAAGCGAAATATGTACTTTAACTATAGCAAGCTTCAAATACCAAATAATTTTTTTTTATGAATTACCACATAAGACTTCAAACCAAATTTTTATTAAATGAAATTTAATACAAAATCAAACAAAAAAACCGCATAGAATTCTAACCACTACGAACAAAGTTATCCACTTTTTCCGGAAACCCTCTCATTAAGGCTTTTATGGTAGTTTCTGTCACCTTTTTAGAGCAGGTGGTCCATCTACGTTTGAAATCTTGCATGTCCTGGGAGAACTTTTTCGTGCCCTTTAATTCTCTTTTAACAAGAGCTCAATATCTCTGCACTGGCCTGAGCTCCGGGCAGTTTGGTGGATTTGCCTCTCTTGGTACAAAAACCACATTATTATCATTATACCACTCCAGCGCTTTCTTGCTGTAGCGACAAGATGCTAAATCGGGCCAAAAGTAAGTGCATACATTGTGCTGACTCAAAAATGAAAGAAGTCTCTTCTGCAAACACTCCTTGATATAAATTTCGCTGTTTATGGAACCAGGTGTCACAAATGACTGGCTTCTTTGGCCGCAGCTACATATGGCTTGCCATACTAGGAATTTTTAGGGAATTTCGTTTGCTTTTTCGACCTAAATTTTTCCGCAACATTTCCACGATCATCGGAAACATAATATTCTTGACCAGGGAGCTGCGAAAAATCAGGCAGGACATAAGTTTTGTCGTGCATTACACAAAAGTTGTATTTTTGTATAAAATTTGATTTCAATTTTCGAGCTCTGGTTTTGGCCTCCAAATTTTTAAAAGCGTTTCTATCGGGAATTTTTTGAACTTTGTAGGACTTTAGTCCTGCCTTACGTTTTACTATACGTATAAAAAAGTCTGAGCATTGGGCTAACCGAGCTGTTTTTCTGCGAGATGTGTTAGGAGCTCTCTTACGGATGCTTTTAACTTTATATGCCTTACCAATGTTATGATAACCAGTCGTTATTCCTGTTCCCGGCTTCCTTTTAATTGTTAGGTGTTCCATATACCTTTTTACCACTTTTGAAACTGTTTGGCGGCATAAATTAGCTTCTTTGGCAATTTTTTTGTATGTCCATTAGACCGTACCTCAAAAAAAAAGTTCGCCGTACACCCTCCAATATGATGTATTTTTGGAAGGCGATTTCAAAAAAAAAAATTTTTTTTGCCGACCGTAGGGGTCGCTTTTTTTAATTTTTTGTTATAGCTTTGGCATTTAAAATCGGATTTTTAAGTGTGATATATCGATTTTTTTGCCTCCAGGAGACCAGGGTTTTGCTATATGGTAAAAATCCAATTAAAAAAAATTTAAAAAGGCGACCCCTACGTTCGGCAACCAATATATAAAAAAAATTTTTACTGGGTTTAGCGAAAAACTTCCTTAGCAAAAGTTTAATGATTTTTTGCGAGCTTTAATTTTCTGACATTATGGTGGTAGCAGCTGAGATCTGGTGGGTAACTACTAGAACGGGATACTTGAGGAAAAAATGTCGTTAGAACACTGGTCTCCTCGAGAGAAAAACATTGATGTATCATACTTTAAGATCCGACTATAAATACCAAAGATATAATGAAAAATGTAAAATGGCGACCGCTACGTTCGACAAAAAAAAATAAAATTTTTTTTTTTTGAAACCTTGCAAAAATACTTCATATTGGAGGATGTACGGCTCACTTTTTTTTGCCTGTAATCTAATGTCCATGTTTGGTTTTGTTGAAAATATTTAATTATTTGTGAACGCACTTTTCTTTCATCGTCCATTCTGTAAAAAATTGCAAACTAAAACTCATGATGTAAATTAATTTATTAACTGAAATATTTTTAAAATGTAAACTGCCGAAAAAAAAATATGAGAAGCTTTAAACCAAAGTTATAAGCAAAAATGTGCATTTTTATGATCTCACTCCTTATATTTTAATTCTTTTTGGACAAATTTTTAATTTGTTTGTGCGGTTTCCTTGTTCGATATTAGTTTTAAAAGGTCCCAGCAAAAAAAAATTGGATGTAATGATTAACCAACTACTTCATTCACTACTTCACAAGTATCCATTAGTGTAGTTTTACTGCTTCTTTAGAAGTTATTCTGAACAACATCAACAAATAACTTCTTTCATTGCTTTTAAAGTATCCGTTAGTATATTTCTACAGCCTTTTTAAAATTACTTCTGAACAACATCCAAAAAATTACTTAAGTATTGCTTTTAAAGAGTAATTGCTCTAAAAGTAATCGTAAAAAGTGATTTTCGTATCATTTGGCATTTCCAAACAGTGGGTCGCGGGTTCGATTCCCGGCGGGACCAATACTTTTAAAATCTTTTTCCATTTTTTTTCTTATTCTATTAGTTTTTTTTAATATTTATAATTAATTTGTTTAAATTCAAAATTTTTTTAATTTCTAAAAATATGTAAGTATGTATATGTGACCCGGCCTATGAAAAGGTGGCTTATGACTCAAAAAAAAATTTTTCCACTTTTTTTTTGGTTTCGATAGTTTTTGAGACGCTTTTTCACGTGGTGAAAACTAGAAAGTCCTAACTTGCTTAGAAGTGTACTAAAAATGTAGAGAAAAAAGAGCACAAATGAAAGAAAAACAGAATTTTATTGAAAATCCAGAATCAAGATAATAAATGAAATTGAAAAATTTAAAAACAGGATTGAACGCTGCAAAATCGATTTTACCAAAAGAAAAAGCTGTTTTGCACAAAAAATATTTATTTAGCAGTATTAAGTAGTTTTCTTCGTCGCTATCCTTGTTGAAACCTTTGAAGTTGCTCATTTTTTCGAATCTCCTTCTGGAGATGAGGCCTTACGTTTTCTTGATTTTTTTATTGCAGTTGAAGTGAAAAAAACATCGCTCTTTATATACACACACGAACTTATCTCATTTATGCTCTTTTGCCTTTTTTGGTTGCCTTTTGGGCATGACTGTTCATAATGCAAAAGAAAAACTACTAAGAAACTAAAGAAATGCATCTTTAACAGCTGTTTCTCGCAATTTCTTTTTTGAGTCATAAGCCACCTTTTCATAGGCCGGGTCACATATATAAAAAAATGGTGCGAATTTGCTTTTTATGCACCTGTAAATATAGCACTGAAAACAATATTGAATTGGAGTGCACCTTTTACACTTGTTTAATAAGTACTTTTATTGAAAAGAATAAGGAAAAATATCTCGCAGTCACAAAATGATGTTTTCATGTCACTCAACTTTCATATCAAAGAATAGCTCAGCGGTAGATCGCTAGACTAGCAATCGTGAGGTCGTAAGTCCGATACCCGATGGCGGCAATAAAAAACTTTTGTAAAATAAAAAAAATATAATTTTTTTGAGAAGAATTTTTTTATGATCAACGGATTTTAAGATGTGTAATATCAGAAGTGAGGGCACAAATACCAATTGTATCCGACTGGTCACAAATTGGCTTCGAACCAACACTTTCCAGTAATAACAACTCAAGATTTTTATGATCAAGGGATTTTAAGATGTGTAATATCAGAGGTTTTTTTACTTTTAATTGGTGAAAAAGAGATTTTTTGCACTCGTTCAAAAAGTACTGAAAAAATTTTGAAGTTGGAATACTCCTCTCCTATGACAACTCAATGTTAAAATCATTAGTGTTTCTGTTAAAAAAGAAGTACATCTAGATCATGAATTATAGTGCTTTTTCTACTGCTTTGGCATCTCTTTTTTTGCTGGGGTTTTATTACAATTTTATAGATTATTGGAAATATTAAATATTAAGGGTACTCACGATGGGTATTGCAAACGATGCAAACGTTGCAAATGATTGCAAAAAAACAACGATTGCGTCAACACAACAACAAAATGTATGTATTTGCAATTTGCTTTATTTTTCTTCATTTGCAATAAAAAAACCTTTAGCAAAAATCCCTTTGCATATAAGCTAAGTTGCAAATAAAACAAAACATCTGTTTTTAACATATCAGCCGCCATATTATGATTTATAAAATAAGATATTAAATAAAAAAATTGTTTGTGATTTTTTATTAATATAAAAATTTTTTTTATTTATTATTTTATTATTATTTTTATGATTCACAAATTTTCTCAAAAATACGATTTCTTTTTACTTTTGACGTAAACAAAATCACTGTTGCAAATTTGCTATTTTCTCGTCAAATCTAGCGATATTTTACCATTTTCAGCTATTTTCTAGTGATTTTTTAGTTTGATTTAGCGATATTTTTAGGAAAAAAGTTAGCAGCAGTGAACAAAATAGCTCATAAAGCAAATATGCAATTGATCTTAAAAAAGACGCTCACGATATGTTACAATTTGCATAGCAAACTAGCAAATTGCAAATATGCACATGTACCATCGTGAATACCCTTATTAAAAGTAAATTACATCATTATTATTTTGATTTGCAATGGAGTGCGCCATTCCAATATGATCTTAGACTAATTCCAACGCGAAATGAAAGTAAAATTCCAGAGGATTTTGTAAAGTTAGCTCGGTTTTTTATTTTATGATCTCTTTAAATATCTGTGTGGCGCGAAAGCCCAAAAATGTTGCACATTTTTAGAGTTAGGAGCTCTCTCGCGTTCACGGATAAGTTAAATTTCAACTGTTCTTTTCGGTTCCTTTATTTTATTCGGAATTATCAAACAACCCACTGACATAATATAATCTTATATTTATTAGTTAAAAGTGGCCCTGCACAGAAAGCTTTTGAAATTAGTTAATCCTTTTTGCTAAATATTAGCAAGATAAGTACAGCAAAAATACAACTTTTTTAGTTATATTTGAGTTAAATTTCATTTAATTGAATTGCAAATTTACCTTGCTAATATTGGCTAAAAAAAATATTGCTAAATATTAGTGGAAAAAAGCAGTAAAGAAATTGTTATATATTCAATTAATTTGTTAATTTGTTTAAATTTAATTGAGTTGAATACAAATAATGAACTCTCTAATAAAAGAAATATTTGCTAGCAAATAGCATTTAAAATAGATTTCATTCGCATTAAGAAAATCAAAACCAAAAAAATAAAAATTTAAAACTCTTTGTGATGGTTTAGTCGACTAATTTCCAGTAAATTTTTTTTGCTGATTTTAGCAGGGTAAATTGTCATTTTTGATTAACTAAAATATAGCTCAAATTTTGTAAATTTAACAGATTTTTTCTTGCTGTTTGTATCTTTCTAATGTTTAGCAAACAGATTCTGCTGGATTCAGCTCTTTGTTCAGCAAGAATTTTTAAAGACTTTTATATTAGTGTATGAACAACAGAAAAAATTTCTCGAATGAAATAGAAGAATACACTAGTTCAAAAATAAAATTGATTGAAATGAATTGTGAACTACACTTAGGGAATTATGTAGGTAAAATCAACTGCAAATGACAGTTAAAATAACTGCATTTGCACTTAAAAAGGTGTAGACTACATTTGCAGTTAAATTAACTGCAATATGAAGTTATTTTTAACTGTTAAAAATCAGCTGGCAAATGTAGTAAAAACAACTACAAATGCCATTGAAACAACATACATGCAAATTATTGTAAAACTACAAACAACTGCAAATGTAGTTAAAAAACATAAATAAAAATTATTTTAAAAATTATTAATTTAATAAAAAACAAATTTATGTAAACACTCCTAACTTAATTTTATTCTATTTAAAATTGAGAAATCAAAATTTACACTAATGTCACTTTTATTTTTCACTAGTAAGATATTGTTGTAGATGTCCGTCTGTGAGGGATGAAATATGGCGTTGTTTGGCTTCCTTTTTTTTTCTCCAGGTAGAAAGAGATGAGAATATAAAAGAACTGAAAGAAAATAAATACAATAATTTTTAATAATCCCGTAAATAAATTTATATTATAAAACTTACCTTATTATTTTAATAACTTAATAAAAAATATATAAACTTTTCCGTATTACGCGTCCTCACTCTTTGGCGTAGTTTTATGACTAAGACAAGAGAAAACATGTTCTACTCATATTCTTTCACTAGAAATTTCTAAACAAGCGCGTCATACACATGCTCCTGATTGCTTCGTGTGTGTGCACACACACTTGAAAATATAAGTATTTGTAAAAAAAATTCAAAATAACTGCATAAAATAAATGTTACTACAATGTGGTAGTTTTTGTAGTTAGTTTGAAAAAATAACTGTCAAAAACATTGAAATATTTTGCTCTAAGTAAATTAACTACAATTGTAGTTAAAATAACTACAACCGCATTACTACACAAATAACTGTCATGTAGTAACTGCAGAACTTTTCTGAGTGTATAATGCCCAATTCTAGTCATTTTTAGTCCGATTGTTTGTTTGTACAAAATGTTTTATTTTGTGTGAAAATTTCCGGGTGTCCTTACATTTTTATTAATTTTTTATACGACAGACTAACACTCAGGCGATGCCCCCTACTTATGCTAGTGGATTGTGTTAGAATTAGGAAAATAGAATAGATTTCGACAATTTTTAACACCAAACTGCCAATAACAAACAATATGAATAAAAAGCAACTGATAGTGCGTCTTTATGACTTTTAGCAACAGTGTACTTTCATTTCGAGTTTGAAACATTGATTCTAACCGCGATGATAATTTTGCAGGATCTTCTAAAACAGCAGAATCTAGTTTTGTTAAATATACTACAAAGAAGCTTCTTGGGACAAATCCGAATTTATATATGTATTTAATTTATAATCACTTCCAGAATAAATTTCTTTTTTCTCCTGAAGTACGCTTTTTCATGGACGGTTAATAATTTTAATTTAAAAAAAAAATTATGAAAAGCCAACATTATAATGCTTAACTTAGGGTGGAAAAAAATTGTAAAATGTCGAATTATGCCAAATTATCACCCTATAGTAACAGCCCAGGTAGAAATTGCCGACGTTGCAACAAAAATTGTACTGGGAGAGCACTGTTTTTTACGAATTGGCGGTACTACTTAAAACGTGCTTTGCCAGTACGAGCTTTTTTTAATATATTAAAATTAACAATTTTATAAATTTTATGTATTTTTGCATCTATTACACAATTACTTATGTAAGAGAGACATAACCATTCTTTTCCTGTAAAGTTTCGACAAAATGTGTGATGTACACAATTTTTAAGGAAAACCAAAGGTTAATTTATCAATTTTATGTTTATCTTATAATAAATATGACGAAAACTATTAGTAGTAACAATAAAAAATAGCCACTTATCAATTAAATTTTATAAATTTTTTCTCAGTAAAAGAGAGGATTGCATTCTATTTATTTTCTAACCTCTTTGATTATGCCTAGCACACATACCTATTCATGATTTTTACAAAAAAAAACCATAAAAAAACAGTTTCTATGGCCACCAAAAAGCTTTAAAAAATTTTTAGAAAGCAGTTTTCGCAATTGGATTTAGAGTCTTTTTTATTTATGAAAACTTAAGAAACTTAGCCATTTGGTATTTAATTTCAACAAACAATAAATATCTTTTATTACATTTTTTAAAAAATGTTGTTGTCTTCGACGTAGTTTGTTACGTTTCAAAATTTGTCAAATTATTTCGGGGGGGGGGGGGGGGCTTGGGGGCTCGAGCCTGGACAGGGCTATTTTGCCAAAACCCACAAAGGAAATGAGTTGTCCTTTTGGAAAAATGTGCTTTGGAGCGATGCAACGAGGGTAAATCGTGTCGGACTAGATGGTAGAACATTTGTACACCGCCCAAAAAACCAGGCTTTAAACATTAAGTACACTGCGAAGACCTTGAAACACGGTGGGGGTAATATTATGGTATGGGGGGCTTTTTCCTTGCGTGGTGTTGGGCCTATCATAAAAGTAGAGGACTAAATGGACAGGTTTCAATATTTTAGCATTCTTAAGAATGTTATGGAGTCATTTGCCCATCAAAATATGCCAGTTAGGTGGACATTTATGCAAGACAATGATCCGAAGCATTCGTCGAACATAGTAAAGGATTGGTTTTTACAAGAACAAATGAAGGTTTTGGAGTGGTCAGCCCAAAGTCCGGACCTCAATCCAATAGAAAATCTATGGAAAGATGTAAAAACAAAAGTTTCGCAAAACAATTACAAAAATTCCACTGAACTTCAGGCTGGTATTCAAGAAGCCTGGTATTCTATACCAAAAGAAAGATGCAAAGATGTTGAGAGTATGCAAAGAATATGCGAAGCGGTTATTGATAATAATGGATACAGCACAAAATATTAGTGTACTATTAACGCTAAAAAAATAAATTGTTTTAAAAACCCAAAAAATTTATGGTTTTTTGTAAAAATATAAAATGTGTCCTATTTAGAAGTCCAGGTATTTTTATTAGTTTATACATATTTACCAATATATATAAAATATTTGAAAAATTTTTATTTTAATAAAGAATGAATTACAATCATCAATAATAACACTTCCCGTATATGAAATAAAAAATTTTTATTATAAAGTATACTATTTCCATGTCCATAACTGTATATATATTGATTCCTTTCGTTCCTATAAGGAGCATACGGCCTTACCAAGCTTGATTATATAATATTACATATGCTAATTTTTTACGTGTATAAATACAATAATTCCTATGAAAATTAAAACAAGCACAACAAAAATAGGAAAGTGTGTAAATAGTACTAAATGCGTCAGAGGAGTACCATAGTACTTTTGAGTTTCCAATAGTACCACAAAAAGTACTATAGTACTAGCTAAATAAATTGTCATTTTTGATTAACTAAAATATAGCTCAAATTTTGTAAATTTAACAGATTTTTTCTTGATGTTTGTATCTTTCTAATATTTAGCAAACAGATTCTGCTGGATTCAGCTCTTTGTTCAGCAAGAATTTTTTAAGACTTTTATATTAGTGTATGAACAACTGAAAAAATTTCTCGAATGAAATAGAAGAATACACTAGTTCAAAAATAAAATTGATTGAAATGAATTGTAAACTATATATAATGCCCAATTCTAGTCATTTTTATTCCGATTGTTTGTTTGTACAAAATGTTTTATTTTGTATGAAAATTTCCGGGTGTCCTTACATTTTTATTCATTTTTTATACGACAGACTAACACTCAGGCGATGCGCCCTACTTATGCTAGTGGATTGTGTTAGAATTAGGAAAATAGAATAGATTTCGACAATTTTTAACACTAAACTGCCAATAACAAACAATATGAATAAAAAGCAATTGATAGTGCGTCTTTGTGACTTTTAACAACAGTGTACTTTTATTTCGAGTTTGAAACATTGATTCTTACCGCGATGATAATTTTGCAGGATCTTCTAAAACAGCAGAATCTAGTTTTGTTAAATATACTACAAGAAGCTTCTTGGGACAAAACCGAATTTATATATGTATTTAATTTAAAATCACTTCCAGAATAAATTTCTTGTTTCTCCTGAAGTACGCTTTTTTATGGACGGTTAATAATTTTAATTTAAAAAAAAATTATGAAAAGCCAACATTATAATGTTTAACTTAGTGTGGAAAAAAATTGTAAAATGTTGAATTATGCCAAATTATCACCCTATAGTAACAGCTTGTGCCTGCTAGCAGGAAACCTGTAATTTTTAAGGA
Source organism: Leucophora obtusa (assembly GCA_949987735.1). NCBI lineage: Eukaryota > Metazoa > Arthropoda > Insecta > Diptera > Anthomyiidae > Leucophora > Leucophora obtusa. The sequence goes on from OX465298.1 coordinate 95,662,262, forward strand.
AAACCAAAGGTTAATTTGTCAATTTTATGTTTATCTTATAATAAATATGACGAAAACTATTAGTAGTAACAATAAAAAATAGCCACTTATGAATTAAATTTTATAAATTTTTTCTCAGTAAAAGAGAGGATTGCATTCTATTTATTTTCTAACCTCTTTGATTATGCCTAGCACACATACCTATTCATGATTTTTACAAAAAAAAAATGGGAAAATGTGTAAATAGTACTAAATGCGTCAGAGGAGTACCATAGTACTTTTGAGTTTCCAATAGTACCACAAAAAGTACTATAGTACTAATTTCATCATCCCTGGGCAACACTGTTTTAAAAAGAATAAATTAGAAAGGTAAGTTTAAATTGAATCCACCTAATTAGGTGAATATCTCACACATAGTTGTATTTTGTTCTATCAAACATATAAGAAACCCAGTGTTGCCACTTTTTGAATAATTATTCAAAAACGGGACTGTTTACACATTCGTTGGATAATTTTTGAATAATGACATTTTTGTGTATTTTTTGTGTAATTTCACTTTTTACAGAAATTTTCGTAAATTTTTAAAAGTCCCTGAGCTTTTTAATCAACACTAAACCCTATTTAGAAGAAATCAAAAATGGTGTTATGTATTTTTTTGTTTTGTTTAAAGCACCGCCTTTTGCTTATTTTTTGCGAAAATAATTGTCAAGTTTCTTTTAAAAATTCTCTTGGTTTGTAAGAACATTTAAAAATTCAGCAAAAGAATGGAAAAGTTTGAGTTTTTTGTGATTGTGACTTTCTAATGTCTGAAAATCTTTTTTGCTGTAGCAACAGGTGGAGTAGAATCAGAATATTTTAGAATTCTATAAATCCAACATGTTTCAGATTTCAACAGAATCGTATGAAAGCACGCGATTTTAATCCTGAAAAAGATATTGCATATTGTATTACGACAGCAGGCGTTGTCGTTGTCGTTTTTATTATATTTTGGTATTGTGTAAAATATACGACAGAGAATATAAGAAAATAAAATATTTCATCTATTTTTGTGGTGTTTTCATAAAATAATCAATATAATTTTGTAATAATAAAACGATTATTGTTTCATAAAATCAAGGTGTCAGAGTGAAACTTTTCATTTTAAGGATAGTGTTTTTTTCCACAAGTTGTAAAATACCCAGTGCGTTAAATTTTTTAATTTTTCTTTTAAAATATTATTATTTAAATAAAAACAATTTCTTCTTTAATTTAACTTGTTAATATATTAAAGTGATTTTATGTTTAATTTCACTTATTTTAATACTTTTTTAAAAGTTTTTTGAGGCTGTCGTGCACAAAAATTTATACGACAGTTTTTGGTGTATTGACCGAAAAAAACGACACTCGCTGTACCAAAAAATGCCTTTTGGCAAAAACGACAAATTTTCTTGTCGTATACGACAACCGCAATTAGGCCGAATATTTTCTGAGAAATTGGCCTGGATTTGCTTTTACGAAGGCAAAAATACGGCACAGGTTTTAGCATAAATGCTAAATTTTAGTTTTAAAATGCAAATACCTTTTGCGCTTTGTAGATGATAGAAATGTTACGTCTTTAAAAATCTGTTTGTAAATAGCAAAATGGCAAAACTTTGGAGTCGATTGGTATAGCTCCCGCAGTTTCGGTCATCCAAAACTTACAGTGTGAAATTTCATATCAATCGGTAAGAAATGGCGAAATTCTTCCCAAAATATTTGTATTCTTCGCCACTGTGCCCAGGAGAGTTTATTTTGAAATAATATGAAAAATATATTTTTTGTGTAATTTCATACGGTTTTGGATAATTTTTGATCTACAGCTGTGTAATTTTTTGTTTTACTGGTGGCAACGCTGAAGAAACCCGATTAAACAACGCATCAAACATTAAAGATATCGGGGGATGTAGATGACGTTTTTGAATTAATTTGATTAATTTACAAATTCTTTTATTAAATAATAACAATACATTGAATTATAATAATACATTGTTTTCAAAATAATAATAGTAAGGAAACATTGCGTTTTTTGTAAGAAAATTATTGAAATTCAAAAAAATATTTCCACACAAAAAACTAAAATTAATTATGGACAAAAGTATACAATATTAAAAAATAATTTTCTTTACAAAAAAAAGTTCTGTCCGAACGCACGGCTCGAACCAGCGACCTCCTGATTAAGATGCGCATTAACCACCTACTAGACCACTTAAGCAGATAACAAAACTTGGTCAATTGCAGGTGATATAACATAAGGATTTTATGAGATGAATTGGGTGAAAATTTTACTTTTTTCTCCATCCAAAGTGCGGTCTCGTTTTTCTGTGTGCCTTTTAACCCGGGTCGAGCAAATGTTTTGTTTGATGTTGTGTTTGAAGCGGTTTGTATCTCCTATAATATAATCTACTTGGTCTCGCCATCTCGTTCAGAGACACCCGGCATTCATAGACAATCCTCGATGTGGTAAACACACCTACTAGGGACTTTATGGCCGCTTGGCTGTCGGTGAACACAACAATATCCACTGAGGATATCCCTTGGCACCTTATCCAAGTCATAGCCCGCTGTATGGCCGCTATCTCAGCCTGTATAATGATGCACTGATCCGGCAGCCTAAAGAAGAGTCGATAATCATAACGACCCACCCCCTACTCTTCCTTCCCTCATGGAGCCATCCATGTAGATTTCGAGTGCCCCCATAGGTAGGTCGAGTCCCTATGACCATTCCGATCTGTCCGGTATTCGAGCCCTGAACTCAAAATCGAACGAGTGTTGTGGGGTGCGATAATCAACACGCACCGAGGCGTCCCCCTGAAGGTGTAGTATCCTGGCATGTCCAAACGACCTGTATGTCCATGCCCCAATAGCCGCCAGCCTTGTGGCCGCGTTCGCAGCCATTTGCCTCGCGAAAAGGTCTATTGGTAGCAAGTGCAATATAACCAAAAGAGCCTTCGTCGGAGTAGTCCGAATAGCGCCCGTAATCAGCAAAGCCATTGTTCTCAATATCCTCTCGAACCTCATCCGGCGGGTGCCCTTGTCCAGCGCACTCCACCAAATAGACGCCCCATACTTCAGTATGGGTCTGATGACTGCCAGAAAAAGCCAACTGACGTTTCGAGGGTTGATACCCCAGTTCACACCAATGGCCTTTTTGCAGCAATAAATGGCAACAGCCGCCTTAGACACTCTAGCCTGAGTGTTCAGATTCCATAGCAGCTTTCTATCAAGGATAATTCCCAAATAGCTGGCGCTGTCGGAAAGTGTAAGCTCAACACCGTTCAATCTCGGCAGTTTGAGCCCCCTGATCCTATTCCTAGTAAAGAAAACAAGATCCGTTTTGCCCGGATTTACCCCCAGCCCACTACTTTCACTCCATTCAGAGAGAAGTTTCAGTGAGGACTCCGTGAGCTCCGATAGAATATCCGGATATTTACCCGATATCGCAATTGCCACATCATCCGCATAAGCAACTGCCCTTTCGCCCATATCGTCAAGTCGAACCAGTATCATCCACCCCCAAGTCCCGTATGGCTCGCCCGACAGCGTTGGATCTGACGTTATTAAAAGCGCTCTCTATATCCAAAAAGGCCACCAAAGTGTACTCTCTGTACTCGAGAGATCTCTCAATACATCCCACGAGTAAGTGAAGCGCCGTCTCCACTGACCTGCCCCTATTATAGGCGTGTTGGGAGGCAGATAGCAGACCTGGTTCAATCGTCATCCTAAGGTGTACATCGATAATTCTTTCCAAGGTCATCAATAGAAAGGAGGATAGACTTATTGGTCTATAATCTTTCGTTTCGTATGGGATGTCTTCCCCCCCTTAGGAATAAAGACAACCCTGCTCTTGGTCCATCCCCTCGGAACGTAGGACCACTTCAAACAGGCCCCATATATAACGGCAAGCCATGGTATGATAAGTCCAGCGTTTCTCTGCAGGTCCGCTGGTATGATACCGACAGGACCCAGTGGCTTATACGGGTCAAAACTATTGACAGCCCAGCGTAGTCTCCTTTCCTCTATAGGAAGGGTTACTGTTATGGATACGACAGCATTCGGAAAGTCCTCTGTGTCAGAGACAGGGAGACACCCCGGAAAATGTGCATCCAATGAGAGCGTCGAGTGACTCTCGGCTGCACGTGGTCCAACTGCCGCTTTGCCTCTGGATGAAGCTCAGTGCAGTGGAGGTTCTAGATCAGGGATCGGCAAACGCATACAACCTTAGTTTTGTGCTTGTATGAGTGAGATGTAACTTTCCCTCTCTCAATGCACTGAAAGAAATTTCTTTATAATTTTCTCATACTTATTTATGTGCAATTAGAATATAGAAATAAAATAGAACAAAATAGAAAATAATTGAAAAATGAGATTTTGAAAGAAAAACTCGTTTTAGAATTCTTGGCAAAGTTGCAGTTAAAAAATTTTAATTTTATTGTGCTATTCAGCATGGCGATAAAGGTATATATACCCAGCAAAATATTGGTAATGACACCTCATTACTATCTGCATTACCAAAAATGATACATCATTACCTTCCTAATAACGGCCTTTTGTATTCATTGTTTCTAAATATAAAATAATGACTTACTCGTAATAGTTTAAATAAGTACTTTTTACACAGTTAAATTTTATACATTTTTATTTATTATATGTAAATATGTTTTATGTTTAAATTTTTATATATATATATATTTGTTCCTTTTACTCCTGCAAGGAGCATAGGGCCGCAACAAGATTATCCCAATACGTTCGATCTGATGCACGGTGTTTGATTTCATTCCAACGAAGGTGTAAGTTGGATATTTCGGTTTCAATTTGCCGTTTCCAGGTGTGTGCTGGTCTTCCTATACGTCGACTGCCTTGCGGGTTCCAGTCTATAGCCTGTTTTGCAATATCATTGGGTTGTTTACGTAATGTATGTCCAATCCAATTCCATTTGCGTTTGCGGATTTCAATTTGGATAGGTTGTTGGCCAGTTTCTGACCAGAGTCGGCAATTTGAAATTGTTCTAGGCCAGAATATGTGTAGAATCTTCCTTAAGCATTTATTCACAAAAACTTGTATGGAATGTAAGTCGCGAGGTGCTGCATTCCACGTCTCGCATCCATACAACAGTGTGGATTTTATATTGGAGTTGAATATCCTTAGCTTCGTCCTTCTTGATATATGTGAAGAGTTCCACACTGACTTGAGTTGGCCGAAAGCTTGCCGGGCTTTGTTTATACGGTTAGATATATCGGCTTTGGATCCGCCACTTTTGTCCAATATGCTTCCCAGGTAACAGAATGATTCTACTTCATCAAGCGATTGATTCTGAACGGTTAATGTTTGCTCGTTATTTACATTTACTCGCATTATTTTTGTTTTGCCGATATTTATTCTTAAGCCAACATGTGATGCAGTTTCCTGGACTAGTGATAACTTAGATTGCATGTCTGAAAAGGTGTGGGTAAGTAGACAAATGTCATCAGCATAGTCAAGGTCCTCCAGTCTGCCTTGGAGACCCCAAGTAATTCCTCTTCTATGGGATGTTGCCTTATTCATTACTACGTCAAGCACACAGTTAAAAAGCAATGGTGATAATACACACCCTTGACGTACACCGGAGTTATTGTTTATTTTGTTGCTTAGTTGTCCTTCGTGAAGAATTCGACAGGTAGCGTTTTCATATAGACCTTTAATAAGTCTTATTAGCTTGGTAGGTATACCTTTACATTCCAACGCGTCCCATATGGCTGCGTGATTTAGGGTGTCAAAAGCCTTCTCGAAGTCTATAAACGTTAGGTACAAAGGTGATCTCCATTCTACAGATTGCTCTATGATCACTCTTAAGCTGTTAATATGATCGACACAGGATTTATGAGCACGGAAACCGGCTTGTTCCTTTCTAAGCTCAGGAAGAAGAGAGCTTGACAGTCTTTTATTCAATATATGTGCGATAACCTTGTTGATCATACTCAAAAGAGTAATGCCTCTCCAATTTTTACGAGCTGTTAGGTCCCCTTTTTTTGGTAAATTTACAATAACACCTTCAGAAAGCTCCTCTGGGAGGAGCTCCGTACACCAGAACTGGTTAATAATAGGCGTGAGTAAATGGGCACTCGTTGTTGTGTCAATTTTCAACAACTCTGGGGATATATTGTCTACACCAGGCGATTTGTTGTTCTTTAACGCTCTTATTGCTGCGCAAATTTCAATAATATTGGGGCAATCGGTGGAGATATTTGTGTTTATAGTGTGTGATTCACAGTTGCATATTGTCTGCTGTGTTGGTAGAGACGGCGATAGCATAGTCGCATAGAACTCTTCCCAAAGTTTCAGTTGTTGTTGTTTGGATGTAATGAGTTCTCCAGCATCGTTTTTCAATGGTTTAACAGTGGGTTTTGAACCATTAGTTAGTTTCTTTGCCGCTCTATAGAGATCTCCCATACGATACGTTTCGGCAGCAGCCTGTGCCTCTTTAGCGATGTTGTTAACCCAGTTTCGTTTGTCACGCCGGGCACTGCGCTTGACTTCTCGATTGAGGCGATTGTGCAACTGTTGACACAATGCTTTGGTCGAACGCGTTCTGCTATTGTTAATTGCTGCTTTGGCTTCCTTTCTCTCCAACACCAGTCTCCAGGTTTCATCACTAATCCACTCTTTACGGGAGCTGTTCTTATATCCCAGGTGTTTGTCTGCAGCTTGTGTTAATATATTCTTTGTTTCCTCCCAACAACGATCTATATTATTATTATTCTGAAGTGATGTTTTCATTGTTAACGTGAAGGAGTTTGCAACCGTTGAATCTTTGAGTTTATCAACGTTATATCTTCTTTGGGAAGTTTGTATGTTCTTTCTAATAGCGGCAATTTTTATGCGGATTGTTGCGATTACCAAATGATGATCACTTGCAACATCGGCTCCTCTTTTATTCCGAACATCTAAAAGCGAACCTCGCCATTTTCTACTAATAGCGATGTGGTCAATCTGGTTCTCAGTTATCCCGTCAGGAGAAACCCATGTCACTTTGTGTATCCTTGGATGTGGAAACAGCGTGCCACCAATAACCAGATTGTTTGTTGTGCATGTCTCCACTAGTAATTCACCATTCTCTGTCAACCGCCCCAAACCATGCGATCCCATTGTGCTCTCTACGCTAGTGTTGTCTGCTCCAACCTGAGCGTTAAAATCACCCATCATTATCACGATATCACCTCGATGTACTGATGTTAATACTCTGTTAAGGAGGTCATAAAACGATTCTTTTGCAGATAGTTCGGCTGCTTCTGTTGGCGCGTAGCATTGTATACATGTAAGATTGCGGCTTCGGGTACGCAGTCTTGCAGTTATAATTCGATCTGAATATGGCTTCCAGTCTATAAGAGCTTTCTTAGCTGGCTGTGACAATAAGATGCCTACTCCACTGGATCGAGATTCATCAGTTGTCTTCCCGGAATAGAGTAGGGTAAGACCATCGGCAGTTATAAATTCACCTGAATCATACCATCTTGTTTCGCACAGTCCGAGCATTGTAAGTTTGTAGGTGTTAAATTCCTTGCAGACCTGTGCCAGGCGAGATGTTTCCGAGAGCGTCCTAACATTCCATGTTCCTATTCGTGTCCTTGTTTTCATGCCAAAGGTCGTCGTCTTTAAATCGGGTTTATCAGAATTTTTTCTTGTTGTTACGGTTTCGGTAATCATGTTTGGTTTAAGATGAATGGCTGATTGGGCCAAAGCATCCGATCCTGGTGTTGGGGCTGCCAACATTGCCTCCAGGCCTGCAGTGGTTGCGCAGGGATTTAATCCAAGCGCCAATAGGGTTATACCGCCCATGGTCGGTTGGGATATTGGTTTTTTGGTTGGCGCCAATTGCTCGCCACGACGTTACAAGGATCATAGGCAAACTCGGGACTTAGTGGGAGCTCGAAAGACCCTCCGAGACTCTCCCCTTGTAACCGCTGACTGTCCGCGGCTGCCATTGGCAGCTACTCCACATTTCTGCGGAATCACTATCCGCAACCTGTGACGCGTCCGGTAGCACTCAGCTGTGCTTCCCATAAGCAAATAATATATCATACATCGTCATAAAAATGACAAGGTGTGATATACCATTCGCAAGGGCGGACTTAAATTTTTATGATGTGTCCTAAAATTACACACTAGAGAAAACTTAAATTTTTCTGAATGTATTTCCTTAAGCTTATAATATTTGCTTAACTCCTTACTTTTAAGAATCAAGTAAGCAATCGGATAACCATTTATAATTCAACATTTTGTAAGCATGCGTGTAACCACTTATTATTCAAAATCTCATAACTACTTATTTCTCATTTTTTCGTAAGCGAGCGGGTAAGCGTGACTACTTATAAAAACGACCACGCCAAACAAAAATAATGAGTTTAGACGCCAAAAAATAAGTTGTGCGGAGCTATGAATTTCTATCATATAACCACTTATTTGGTAATGAAAGATTTTGCTGGGTAATTAAACTCAGTTCATAGATGGCGAAACATAACGATTGTCCTTTTTTCGTTTACCGAAAAACATTTCAGTAAACGAGAAATCGAATTCCCATTCTTCGTTAAACATTTCGTTCAGTGTAACGCTAGCAACATGCGTCGACACAACCTCATCGAACGAATGCTCAAGCGAGACTGAATAAATTTGTTTGTTTTTATACAATGTGTGAGCGTATGTAGGTGTGAGTGGTGTGAGTTGCACGCGTGCATAGAAATGCTGATCTCGTTTCTAGATAGGATACTGCGAAGGCGACTGATCTCAGAAGAGGTTTCCACGCCGCAACAGAAATCTCTCCAAGACTTTCGCTTCGCTTTCCTAATCAGAATCTTAAATCTGTTCACTGAGGCCTTGTAGGCAGGCCAGTCCCCCGATCCTTTAGCCTCATTGAACATTCAGCCCGTGTATTGGCAATATCAGAGTTCCACCATGGTGGCTTGCTCTTACCCCTGCGAATAACGGGCTTACATGCCCTTGACGTTGCCTCGTTCAGCACTTCAGTTAGCCTGGACACGGCGTTCTCTATATCCACCGCACTCTCTATGAGTGGTGGATCATGTGGGAGGATCCTGGAGACGGTAGCGCAGTGCATGGCCCAGTTTCTCCTACTTCTATTAACATACGGATTCTTCTCCTGATTTCTAACATCTACAGAGAAGTCGATATACTGGTGATCAGAAAAGGAGCAATCCCCCGAAACATTCCCTAATCATTTGAAACCTACTTTCACTAATGAGCGTAATATCAAGAACCTCGCTTCTATTCGCAACAATAAAGGTCGGTTCACTGCCTAAATTTGCTATCGATAAATTACTTCTGAGAACAAAATCAGAAGTAATTTTTCCTGACGACAGTGTTGGGTGGTTCTTCACCATGGTCATGTGCCATATAACTGGATACCAGCCAAAGTTTATTACAGCCAGCTTCCAGAGCTACCGCCATTGTGTCATTGTCACTATAAGTAGGTAAAACAAAAACATTAAGGGTGTTCTTTGCCATAATGCAGGCCCTTGGCTTACCTGTACCCTTCACGTACAGCGTATTGTAGCCGTCAAGCGTTAGTCCACAAACCCGATCCTCATGGATCCATGGTTCCTGGACTATAATAAGCTCCTCTCTGCTCTTAGCAACGCGGAGGAGCAGTGCTACAGATGCTGCCTTGGAATGATGAAGGTTAATCTGCGTCACCTTCATCATTGTGGATTGCCATTTATGATGGTGATGTCGACGTCCTCCAGGTGTGAACCTAGAAGGGCGTCTTCATCGACTGCTTCGTCCAACTGTTCAAAGAATTCGCCCGCCAGTCCTGTGACTGATAATGCGTCTTCTGAGTCAGAAGAATTAGCAGCTACATCGCATGACATGCGGTCCGCCTCTTCCGTAGCCCCAGACTTATTTTCTAAGGGTGGTCCATCGGCCTTATCGTCAGACCTTCCCCCGCCTCTCCCGGATTGGAGACAAGGATTGTTCATTAAGAACAACGATAGCCCTTCTGAAGTTACCTACAGGCTCAGAAACATTAACTACCTTCCAATTATGGGTAAGTAGCTGTGGATTACTGCTCTGCAGGATCCGTAGGGTCAGATGGCGCAGCTGGAATCTTAGCTATGGACCTAGGCCTGCGAGGTATCTTACTAGGAGGAACCGCCTCAAGCCTAGCGCCCTGCCATATTTCCCCGAGGGACGCTATGGAACGCTTATAAAGCATTGCCGATCGCTCGTCCGCACAAGCAATAAGCTTGACGTGTCCGTGTAACCACCCAGCATCGTCGCATTGGGGGGTGGATCTGGATTCGCTTCAAGGATCTTAAGGTACACCTCCGTTAGCTTAATCTAGATTATCTCCCAAATTCGCTCGAGAGATAGTCCCATCCTCCACACTCCTATCCACATATACTGAATAGCCGTGTAGGTTTACGTTTTGGACGTTTTGTCCGAGTGAGGCGCCGCTTTTTAGCTGGTTTGGCCAATTCTCTTCCAGCAGGCGGTAGAGTTCGAGCGCGTTGATGCTCCTCAATGAGAGGTCTGGCCCATTGGAGCGAGGATTTCTCCTTCTTCGAAAGCTCGTCAATCGGCTTAGTGCCAAGTCGATCAACCATTCTAAAGGCGGACCGCCTATTCAAAAAGGCCCTTTTTGAGGGATTTTTGTGCCGGGGGTTCACGTTCTTGCCCGATCGGGATGTGGGATGTACACTTGATGAACCAGGAGTCTTCTCCTTCTGTTCACTAGGTACATGGGAAGCTATAGAACAGGATGGATGACCCACCCTGTCCATAGTAGCACCCGAAGCAGGTAATGTTTCTTAAAAAAAAATAAAAATTGTTTTTTCGACCTTTTTTATTGATTAATTAGAAATTTATTAATTATAATTTCCTTATTATGAATTAACATAAGAACTTTTTCAAAAACTGCGCTGGATAAGGGCACCCGCCGGATGAGGTTCGAGAGGATATTGAATACAATGGCTTTGCTGATTACGGGCGCTATTCGTACTACTCCGACGAAGGCTCTTTTGGTTATATTGCACTTGCTACCAATAGACCTTTTCGCGAGGCAAATGGCTGCGAACGCGGCCACAAGGCTGGCGGCTATTGGGGCATGGACATACAGGTCGTTTGGACATGCCAGGATACTGCACCTTCAGGGGGACGCCTCGGTGCGTGTTGAAAAAAAAAATACTTATTATGTTAATTCATAATAAGGAAATTGGCCTCGAACTGCATTAATAAATTTCTAATTAATCAATTAAAAAGGTCGAAAAGACATTTTTATTTTTTAAATAAAAATTAAAGACCAACACTTTGAAGACACTCAGAGTACGGAGAAAATGTCTTTCACTTTTTCTATATCAATTCTTTTAACCGTTCTAACTGCGAATTAATATTTAGTTAATATATTTCATTCTAAAATTAAGACTGCCTTCCATATAAATTTATTACCTAAATAATTAGCGTTTTTTTTTTTAATCACCTGGATTTAGAATTTTTCATACAAAAACAAGGAACAAGGTAAGGATTTGTATTTGTATTTGTCCGTAAACGGTCCGTCATTGACGGATTTTCAACGGATTCAAATCAGTTTCGATGTTCCTTATGTTCCGTTTTCTGGTCCGTATACGGATCCAGTTTATGACGGACCGAAAACGGTGCGTAAACGGAACGAATTGTTTGTTGGGTTTTAAGCGGACATTTTTAAAAAATTAAATGAAAAATACAGTCCACAACATAGAAGATAAATTTTAAAATTTAAAAACAAAACACACGGAGGAAAGCTTAAATATAAAAGTAAACTAAAACTAAAATATCACAGTGGTTATATACAGCTATGGACATGGAAATAGGACACTTTTATGTGTTAAGAAACATCATTATTTATATTGAAAAATAAAACAAAAATAAATTTTTTTATTTCATATACGGGAAGTGTTATTAGTGATGATTGTAATTCATTCTTTATTTAAATAAAAAACTTTCAACTATTTTATATATATTGGTAAATATGTATAAACTAATAAAAATACCTGGACTTCTAAATAGGACACATTTTATATTTTTACAAAAAACCGTAAATTTTTTGGATTTTTAAAACAATTATTAATTTTTTAACGTTAATAATACACTAATATTTTGTTCTGTATCCATTATTATCAATAACCGCTTCGCATCTTCTTTGCATACTCTCAACTGATCTCTGGCATCTTTCTTTTGGTATAGAATACCAGGCTTCTTGAATACCAGCCCAAAATTCGGTGGAATTTTTGTAATTGTTTTGCGAAATTTTTGTTTTTACATCATTCCATAGATTTTCTATTGGATTAAGGTCCGGACTTTGGGCTGGCCAGTCCAAAACCTTAATTTGTTCTTGTAAAAATCAATCCTTCACTATGTTCGACGAATGCTTCGGATCATTGTCTTGCATAAATGTCCACTTAACTGGCATATTTTCATAGGCAAATGGCTCCATAACATTCTTAAGAATGCTCAAATGTCCCTTTTGTCCTCTACTTTTACGATAGGCCCAACACCACGCCAGGAAAAAGCCCTCATACCATAATATTACCCCTACCGTGTTTCAAGGTCTTCTGAGTGTACTTAATGTTTAAAGCCTGAATTTTTGGGCGATGTACAAATGTTCTACCATCTGGTCCGACACGATTTACCTTCGTTTCATCGCTCCAAAGCACATTTTTCCAAAAGGACAACTCATTTCCTTTGTGGGTTTTGGCAAAATCAATACGTTTCTACATATTTTTTCTTGAAAGAAGAGGCTTCTTTCTACTTATTCGTCCAAATAAGTTTGCTTCATTCAGTCTTCTTCTTACTAACCTGTTTGACACTTGAACGTTGAATTTTTCCCTGATTTCATTATTTATTTGACGGGAGGACATAAAAGGGTTGATTTTGCTTTTGCGTACTATAGTCCTGTCCATATAAGTTGTAGTTTTACGACGGATTGGCTTACGTTCTTTATTTTGCGTATGATATTTCTTGTCGGCAGCACATAGACGAATAGCATTGTATACCATATTTCGCGAACACTTTAGTATTTTAGAAATTTCAGTTGGAGATTTCATCTCATTGTGGAATTGAGATGTAAGCAGGCACGTAGCTAGGGGGGGGGGGGGGGGGGCTTGGGGGCTCGACATTCTTAAATTTTTTTTCTATCCTAAGTTAAGCATTATAATGTTGGATTTTCATAATTTTTTTTTAAATTAAAATTATTAACTGTCCATGAAAAAGCGTACTTTAGGAGAAACAATAAATTTATTTTGGAAGTGACTGTAAATTAAATACATACATATATAAATTCGGATTTGTCCCAAGAAGCTTCTTGCAATATATTTAACAAAACTATATTCTGCGGTTTTAGAAGATCCTGCAAAATGATCATCGCGGTCAGATTCAATGTTTCAAACGCGAAATGAAAGTACACTCTTCCAAAACAAAACCCTCAAAGGTTTTTACAAATCTAGCTCTTGAAACATGTGTCTATTTTAATCTATTTATTTAAAAAATAGCTGAATCCAGCAGAATCTGTTTGCTAAATAAACAAATACAAACAGCAAGACAAAATCTGTTAAATTTACAAAATTTCAGGTATATTTTAGTTAATCAAAAATGAAAATTTACCCTGCTAAAATCAGCAAAAAATTTACTGGAAAATAGTCAACTAAACCATCACAAAGAATTTAAAATTTTTATGATATTTTTTTTACTTCTTTAATGCGAATAAAATCTACACTGCAGAAGTCTACTATTTTTTAGCAAATATTTCTGTTTATTGTAGCAGGAGTGTTCATTATCTGTATTCAACTCAATTAAGTTTAAACATAAATTAACTTTTGAATATATGTATGTATAACAATTTCTTTACTGCTTTTTTTCTATTAATATTCAGCAATATTTTTTAGCCAATATTAGCAAGGTAAATTTGCAATTCAATTAAACGAAATTTAACTCAAATGTTACTAAAACAGTTGCATTTTTGCTGTACTTATCTTACTAATATTTAGCAAAAAGGATTTACTAATTTCAAAAGCTTTCTGTGCAGGGCCCTTTTAACTAATTTTGAGTACCTTTTTTTGCTATTTTTTCAGGATTTTTCTATCAGTATAAGATTATATTGTCAGTGGTTTGTTTAATAATTCCGTATAAAATAAAAGAAACGAAAAGAACAGTTAAAATTTAACTTATTCGTGAACGCGCTTTCGCGCCACACAGATATTTCAAGAGGTCATAAAATAAAAAACCGAGCTAACTTTGCAAAATCCTCTGGAATTTTACTTTCATTTCGCGTTGGAACCATCGGGCTTGAAATTATAGTTGCGCTTTGAAATTAGTCTAAGATCATATTGGAATGGCGCAATCCATTGGAAATCAAAATAATAATGATGTACTTTACTTTTAATATTTAACCTTTTCGATAATCTATAAAATTAAAACAAGTGTAAAAGGTGCACTCCAATTCAATATTGTTTTCAGATGTATTTTTACAGGTGCATAAAAAGCAAATTCTCACCATTTTTTTATATATACATTAGAGTAGTCCAAAAAAAAAAGTTGGAATTTTCACGCTCCACAACCCTAAAAATATGCCACTTTGAAAAAAAAAGTGGTCTGATCAAAAAAATCACCAAAAAAGTTTTGTTTAGAGGTAGCACATGTTCTATTACACTATGGAACATTTTTGGGATTATTGTCTGGGGGGTGAGAAATTCCAAGTCAGGGTGATGGTACTAGGTCAGTATAGTAAAACCCTCAAAGGGTTTGGCGTTCGTATGTGTCATTTTTTTTTTATGACCTTTTAAATTTTTTCCTTATCTTGATGTTTTTTCGCTTAGTTGTAACATTTTGGCAAAAACGTAGTTTAACATAACTCGAGAACCACTTGTCCGATT